>SEYY01001190.1:190000-237500 GCA_009176605.1 Armadillidium nasatum
TTCTTCAGACATTGAGATGATATTACAACCCCTACGCCCATGAATTAGGTGCGATGGGATTGGATATATCATGTGCCTCTTTTTTATTTATTTTTTTTTTTTTTTCCTTTCATACGGTTTCTTTAATAAACTCTTTGCTTCAGCTGTTTATTGCTGAAATTGCATGGCTTGTTAACAATTATAATGATAATAATTATAATTATAATGCAATTATAATACTTGTGAATACTTAGCTTATTTATAAGATAAATTTTTTTAAAATAAAGTTTTGTAACCATTTTTACAGAAAAATAAAGAGGTGTATTTGTATTGATGGATTATTTTTAATGCAGTTATTATCAACTGATAAATAATGTCATAAAATTATATTTCTTAAAAGAGAACTTTAAATAACTTGGTTTAAAGATGTTTAATATTTTTTAAGTCACGAACTTGCCTCAAAAGTGTTTAAGAATTAAATGTATTAATGGAATGATGTGCAACACTGCTTAACGGTTATAATAAATAGCCATTTTTTGTTGAGTTAAATTGGGGATAGGAAGAAATTGAATAAGGATGGTAGACAGTTTGGTAGAGTTATATAAAGAGTCAACTGATAGCTTTAAGGACAACTTTGGCTAGTTAATGATAAATTGAGTGATGAAATTTTGAAGGAAAACTGAATGAATAGAGAGTGAAAGGAATGGGGAGGGGGGGCGAATGGATTTATTCAATACATAGTTAAGTATTATTTATTGTTGTCCAATGTCCGATTACAAATAGGTGGAAATACAGAGCATAAAATCTTAATTGGTTTGTGGCTTAAAATCTGAGAGCTTAGTTTTTTTGCTTGCCACAGAATGAAGAAAGGAAAAATAATTATGTCAAACTCAGTGTAACTGCAGTCATTGAAAAGGGAATTAAGGACTCCTATTATAAGTGTGATTTCGAAGAGAAAAGTTTGTTAATGATTGTTAATATTTTCAGGTACTCCTACCCATCTTAGAAACAATTCTTCTGTCCACTTCTGTTCTTAATAGATTCTAAAGTATTGTGATGATTGTTTTTTTTTCTTTCTATCTATCGTTATGTCTCTCTTTGGATAATATCTATTTCTTATGGATATTATACACCAAACACAGACACACACAATTATATATATATATATATATATATATATATATATATATATATATATATATATATATATATATATATATATATATATATATATATATATATATATATATATATATATATATATATATATATATATATATATATATATATAAGGTATATCAGGACGGAAATTCAAATTCAAGGAACTGCCACTTCAATGGAAAAAAATTTAATAAATATAAATATATTTTTGGAGTATTTGTCTCCCTGTTGAATGATGTCACAGATTTGTGCGTTTGTGAAGCATCCACAAAAGCTAGAATTATGAATCCTTTGATATTAAATATTTCCTATTCTCTCCATCACTAGAATGAATGTACTTTTGTAAAAAGAATATTAATTTTATTATATTTTCCGAATGATTGTTACCATTATTAACATTCACATAAAATTTTAACATTTGTTTTCAATACGCGTATGTATTCACGCCGACATTTTTTTAGATATTACAATTAAGAGTGTTGATGAGAATGAAAATGTGGGAGAAAATTATTTGAAAAAATATGAAATTATAACCGATTTCGAAAATAGCATAAAATTAACTAAAATAATAGTAGGAATAGGAGTGAATTAAAAAAACTAGCAGATTTATATTATGCAGTTTTTATATATTTTAATCCGTACAATCATGTAATATGAGAGATCAAACTTGAGGTTTGGGGTAGATATGAAAGTATTTTTTCTCATGGTAAGCACAGGAAGGAATTTGAAGCTAGGTTAGGATTATTGGCAAAAAAAACTCTTTGACTAACTTAAATATAGAGATAAATTGATTATAGCATATTCATAAATTTAAAAGCAAAACTCATTTATTAAATGAAAATAAGTATTAGATAAAGGAAGCACTAAGTAATAATAAAAATACTTCTCAAACAATTTAACATTTGATGTTAGGAAACAAAAAAAATAAAAAATAAAAAAATCTCTAAATACAAAGAGAAAGCTTTATTAAATTATGTGTATTATATTTAAGTCTTGGACACAAAAACTGGTTAGAAGAGCTTCTAAGGGATATAGATATGATCAGGACTGGAATTAGATATAAGAAAATGTGAAACTGTGTCCAATTCATGTTCAGAATATTCGAATCCAACTATGAAAATCTTGCTATGTTGATTCCAGTTATTAATGAACATGCGACTCTCAAACTTTACGTAGATTCCATATGTGGTTCCAGGAAGACTTTCTAACCCAGCACTGTTTCTAGTTCTCCGATTCTGACTCACCTGCGATTTTAGTCTCTAATTCTAACTCTACAACTCTGAATTTGATACCTGAAGAGGCCGCCATATGCTTCTCGTGTGAAGCACACATTTAAACAATTTTGAAGAATGAATATACAGATTCTCTAGAGAGTCATTAGCTTTTATAAAGATAAAAACATGAAACTATGTAGAAATAATAATAATTTATCAAAAAATATCAATTAGAGATTGACTTTCCTTGTTCTTACAGTAGAACAAGGCAATCAAGGAGGAGACTGAAGCTTGATTATCAGTGTAGTCTTTGGAAGAAGTGAAATCGTTCGTATTATATAAATATATGGGAGTAATAATAATAATAAAATAAAAAATAATAATAATAATAATAATAATTTACTTTTACCATTTTAGTTTTTTTTTTTCTCTCTCCTCTCTAGGCGGCTTCATTTATTTTTGTTTTAAAAGAATGTTTTATTATCATGTTAAGTTTGTATAGTTTGTGATTGTACTTCAAAGCTTTTGTAGAATTGCAGTATTTTCATCCCTTTTGCTTTCGTATTGTTAGTTGAAAAGAATTATTTTTTTTCAAGAGCTTTTCTTTTAACTTCTAACATTTACATAAGCATCACTTTTTTTCCATATGTCCAAACCAGTTCATAAGATTTTTTCAAAGGAAAATGTTACTGGCAAACCGGGTTAAATCCACTTTCCTTATGTACCTTTCCGATTGATTTTCAGAAGAAAAAAAAAATCTTTCTGAGTTTTGCACTAGCATGACCTCTCATGAAATATTACATTAGCTACCAATGGCAAAGTTTAGTCATTTTATACATTCCTTCAAAGTAGCTAAAAGTCTTTGGCCTTAAAATTATACATCCTTCGTCGTAATGTATCAGTGCTCAAATGTTTTAGGGAATTGATGATAAAATAGTTTACTTTATAATTCTTGCCTAACAAGAGTAAATGTACTTAAATTTCAATAAAATTGATTTTTTTTTGTGTGTGTGTGTTTGTTTGTTTCAGTATTTAAATAGAAATGAGAGATACTGTTTGAAGCTGGGGTAACTTTTAGTTTTAACATTTATTTCTAATAAATTTTTGGTTGTAATTATATTTAATTGGTAGTTAAACGTACAAGTTCCTATAATGTAAGTAAAGACATGCATGTTTGAGAAAACCTTACTGTTACTGAGTAGTAGTAGTAGGGATATATCGTACAAACTTTCATTACCTTTAAATATGGTAATGCGATAGCTTTTTAACAAATTATAGTATCTTGTATTAAATCACTTGATATCTTTTGTTAACAGAATGGAGAAAATGTTCCCGCTGGCTACGAGGCTGTGTCATTGATAGAAGCTCTTAATGGGCCGTCTGTGCTACCCCAACAACCAACAGCACCACCTTATCAAAATATGTATGTCCAATTACCACAAAGTGCTGCCGATGGTGGTTTAGACGGTTCCCTTGATGATAGTGATGTTAGGTAGAAATTTTAAAATTTTCAGGTTTTTCAGGTCCCATGTCTTTATATATGATTGTTTCTAATAGCTTCTTATTCACGTTGATGCTTTTAGGGAATACCAGGATAATTTTAAAACATCCAAAGCAACAGAACTTGAAGATTCCACCACTCAAACTGACAGACCTTCAAGCTTATATGATGGAAGTGAAATTGTAGCCAAAGGAGCAGCAACTCAGGTAATATTTTTTCAAATATAAAGCATTTTATGTCGAAACAGTGTCTCTTTCCTAGATCGATGTTTTATCCAGAAAAAAAGTCTTTCTGTACTCTGGCGAAATTGTTTGCAATTAACTCATAAGGAATAAAAATTAGTAATAATAATACTAGCAATATTAGTATTTTCTGTAATGCTTTAAACATGAATATGCAATTGATCTACTTTTTCAGTTTCCATTTTTCTCCAATTTTTGTAGATGCGAATGTCTGTGTTAATGGCTCAAGAGTCTGAGGAATCTCTTGAAGGCAAAACTGAAATGTCTGCTTCACCGCCTCCTGTGTCAAAAATTAATAAAAATTCTTTCCCCGAAGATTCGGTTTTAACAAAATGTGAGGCAACAAAATCTAAAGAAGTAATTATTATTATTATTATTTTTATTTCGGGAAATCAACAGTTACTTTATTATGTAAGGTAAATTACTGGTGATATATGTAAATGACTTAGAAAATATATCAAGTGCAGATATTGATAAACATGAATGGATTTCTAGAGTCCTTTGAAAACTGATTGGGTTTCAAGAAACGTATTTTAATTATCATATATATATATATATATATATATATATATATATATATATATATATATATATATATATATATATATATATATATATATATATATATATATATATATATATAATTCCACTCATTAAGTGAATGAAATTTCAGTACTTAGCTTCAATTTTGACTGAAAATGGTTTTTTTTTTAACTCTTTTAACTAATATATTTAAAATTTATAATTTGGAAACATTAAAAAAAAGTAAATTTATTTGTAATTTTCATGATCTGTATTTAATATTCCAAAGTTGGGACCTTAAGCTTCTGGTTTTTTTTTATTTTCTTCTGAAAAAGATCACTGCTAACCTAAACACTTAATATGTGTAAAAAAAAAAAAAAAAAAAAGTAAACTGTCCTTGGAATTTTATTTTTACATTTACATAACTAATTATCTTTGCTCTTAACCTAACAATTGAATGACATTAAATGTATTCCAGATTTGAATTTGAATGTAGTATGCTTGTTGATTTATTTTAATCATACAGTTTGTCTACCAGTACATTTTTTTTTTTTTTTTAAATCAGTGGTTTGTCGTAGATATTTTAGTCTTGTAAAGTGTTGATGTTGCAGGTTGAGGAGGAACTTTAATGCTTCAAGCCATTCAACTTATGTTGGAGTGGTTGTGTCTATAATACTTATTTAACTTTAGTTTATTCATTTTATTCAGTGTTTGTTTGCACTCTTTATATGGTCATTCTTTCGTAAATTTGGATACACCATTAATCCAACCTTCGATATATATATATATATATATATATATATATATATATATATATATATATATATATATATATATATATATATATATATATATATATATATATAGTTGCATGATGGAGCTGTTAAGAAACGTACGAAGAGTTCATCTGGTTCTTCAACTGTTGGATGTCAGTCTTCCCCAATGGCTTCAGCGCGAATTAAAGAGACAAGTTTGTGCACAAATGATGCTGATGATGTTCAGGTAAGAATGAAATTTTTCGATACTGTACCTCACATGATACTTAATAAGTATCATAATAATTAAGGACATTAACACTTGGGGGAGGGGTTATATATATATATATATATATATATATATATATATATATATATATATATATATATATATATATATATATATATATATATATATATATATATATATATATATATATATATAATATATATATATATATATATATATATTTCACTTGTGGCGCCCCTCCTAAGTATATCAGTTATGCTGGGTGCAGCTTTTAGGCTACATTTTCAAGTGTACTATTTTTGTTGACTATCAGAACAAACATTATTATACAAATGTTAAACAGAAATAGTTATCACCCTCATTACTGGAGATTGAAAGTCGCATTAAATTTCTTTCTTCTCATAACAAGTAGCTAATATATTGCAAATTGATTATTATATTTCTTATGCAATTTAGCAAATTATATTTTTGGGTGTAATAAGATTGATTAACGACTAGATTTTAAATCTTACTGTCTCCATCTCTGTTTCTTTCTTTCTTTCTTCATTATCATTAGGAACTCACAGAGACCTTAAGTTTACTGGATGACTTAAGTACCGAGCCAAAGAAGGTCAGTGAGGCCATATCATCAGTTCCAAAATCTCTGGTCTCAGAAAAAGATAAGTTAGGAAATCACGAAGAGGAGCAAAGTCAAGGTGGTAACTATCCATCTTCGATATCTAATTTTGGAGGTGGTGAAGAAGCAGTAACGATTGATATTGACAAAGATCATCCTCATCCATCTTCCAAAGTAGAGGATTCGGTCCCGGCGGATTTTAATGGCATGTCTGCAGCTTCAAAGATGGGTCATGTGTCCAGGTCATTTGACGGCGGAATAGGCCAAAGTGATCAACTGGGTACTCCTTTGGAACGCGCTGCTAGAAAGGTATTTATTATTATTAAATATTTCGATGTTTAATAGGGACTTGTATTATTATTATTATTATTATTGTTATTATTATTATTATTATTATTATTATTATTATTATTATTATTATTATTATTATTATAGTTCGATTTCAGTTGGTGTTCTCAGTCTCTTAGTAAAATGAATATAAATTTACTATTATACTTTTTACACTATTATAGATATTTTAATTAATAAAACTTAATTATCATTATTATTAATTCATGAGCAATGATCCCTTAATGTTATGTGCAGATAAAAAAATTTTTTTTTAAAATCAAAACAACTTCCCAATCTTTAAATTTTCATGGGAAACGCGTATTATAGGGATTGGGTATTGCAGTTCGATCACTATTATATTATTATACGCTAGTGGAAAAATGGGAGTCAATTTTAGGATAACTCATGAAATTTTCATCATTTTATTTTGACACAAAATTTTCGTATGTACGTCAACTTTATCCTTCTCTTCCCAAATTTTTTTTAAACTTAATATAAAAATTTTGACATTAAATTTATAATTATTTTAAGCTTTATTTCTTGTATTTGTTGTTTTTTGTACTTATTTTCTTCTGTTTCTAAATTATGAAAATGCAGGTTGCTTTATCTTTATAAATCATCACATTGTGTAAATAACTTTATTTAAATTATTCTATATTTTTTAATACAAATATTTTTCATAGGTTATTTTTTTTAGTCAATTTGCTACTTTTGATATATATATATATATATATATAATATATATATATTATATATATATATATATATATATATATATATATATATATATAATATATATAATATATATTATATATATAATAAAAACTAAGGTTTGATCGTCCTATTATTGGTTATGAAAAGTTTTATCAGCATTATATAACCAAAAATAAAATTTAGGAGATATTTAGTTTTATAATAGTAATTATTTTAATTGATATACAAGACACAAAAAAGATGAAATATTAGAATTTAATAAATAACATTTGCGTGTTTGAAGTTACTTGTAAATGATTGGAACTCAAGCAGCTTTTGTTTACATTCACAAATTTTATAAACCTGAGTTGTAATCCTCCCCAACCCCTAAAAAAAAAAAAAATCTAAAAAAAAAATTGTGTTTGAAGGGTCAGTGGCCCTATCCTAATTCATTCTTTCTTTGCTACCTCAAGCCTACGACTCTTCTCTTCATGGCCGTTAGTGGGAAAGATGGCGCCAAAAATGGTACACGCTTTTGGTGTTATTTTCGAGTGTTTTGTGTGTATATATATATATATATATATATATATATATATATATATATATATATATATATATATATATATATATATATATATATATATATATATATATATATATATATATATATATATATATCAACTTGCTTTTCTTATAATTGAGAGTGTGCCTGCACTGTTTTCAAGTTTTTAATTGGTTATAAAAGTTTTTGATTATATTTTATAGCACCAAATTATTTATTTATTTATTTCTACTGAAACTACTTCCGCAGAATATGAATTTGAATATTGAGATTATTAAGTATTAATATGAATATAAAGGTTGAGGAATCCTACCTATGGTTTCTTTCTATATACTTGAATTATGTTTATTTTAAACGTTTAATTTTTATTCTCTTATTTTTTAAGTTCTCCATATTCACTGATTTGGTATTATTTTTGCATCTTTTGCAGTTTATATTAAAATAGAAATTTTCGATTGAAATGAGGACTTAGTTAAATAGCTTCCTTATTTTCTCGAGGTTGTCTGTAGATTAGGAAAGGAAAATAGGAGATTTTAAAAATATGTAAAAGCAAGAAAAGTCTCACGACCTCTTGTTTAAGTTTGAATACTCATGGTTTATTCCAATTATATAAAGTCCAAGGATGAGTTTTGTCATGTCGTGGTAGTTACTCGTTATTGTGGAGAAGGATGAATATTGATGATGAAGCTACAAAAAAATATATATATATTTGGAGTGGTTGGATAAAGAATTGGGGAACATTGTTTCCTCTCCTAAGCTGAATGGATTTTGGTTTAAGATTACAGATTGTAATTATGTAGTTAGAAATGTAATATCATAAAATGTTTAAGATGAGCGTGAAATATTTTGGGACACATCGAAAACCTGTAAGTGAAGCTAATTATAAGAGGTAACCTAACATTAAATCTCTTAAAACATGTAAAGTATGACAGAAAAAACTAAGTAGAATTTATAGGGAAAGAGATATAAAGTTATTTTTTAAGACATTTCTTGTAATATGTGACAACAATAACAAAGATTAAAAGTAGTTTAGTGTTGAGCGATTACAGTTGATTAGAATGTAGTAATAATATTATAAGGAATTTACTATTTCTTTATCTGACTATTGTGTCAATTTGCAGTTCTAATTTGTAGTTTTGAATAATGGATTTAACATTTATGTAATATAGTTTCTTCTGAATAGTTAACATAAGGAACATACTGAAAATAATGGATAGAAATCGATAAAATTTTCTGGGTATCGGTGACTGTTTAAAAATTTTATAGTAGCACAAAAGTTTTAGTGGAACTGCATAGTGAGAACAAACCAAAAACTTTTTATGTTGAAATTGAGATGTTAGCATGATTTAGATTTAAGAAGTAAATAGAAATTCTCATAGAAAGCACAATGGGTGTTAACAAATCTTGTGAAAACCAGAGGGAAAAGGAAATAATTTTCAAAATGCGGTAAATCGAGAGAATGTTAAGATGGAGAATATATGGGTAATGGAGTGAATGTAATTGGAATACGATAAAAGATTGTTGAGTTTATGTAATGCACAGAGAGAAACGATATCAATAGAACAGCGCAGATGATAGTAAGATTACATATATAAGTAAGGCAAAAAAATCTTTTTTAATCTTTGGTATCTTACTTTATTAATTGGATAGATAAAAAAAAATAGCTAAATAAGAATTTGTTTGAAAATATAAATCTGTATTGCATATATTCCACATTACTTTGTGTTTGAAATTTTTTTTAATGCATTATTTCTGGTAAATAAAAATCAATATTAATAAAATATCATCAAAACCAGGCCCAGTGACAGCTTGTAAAGAAAAATATTAATATTATATTATTAATTATTATTATTATTATTATTATTATTATTAAGATTGCCTACTACCCTAATTAAATTTCGCTATTAATATCAATAATAAATTATTATTATTATTTTTATTATTAATCATTTGGATTTCATGTGTTTATATCTCTTCTTCTATATGTAGCAACCCCGTCCTACTCCAGTTACTGATAAGGACGAAGATAAGAATTTGCCTAAAAAAATTGGGTTCTTCAAGAGATTCTCTCTCTAAAAAAAATATCGATAAATATTGATCGATATATTAATCAAAATATATTAATATATTTAATCGATCAATCGAATATGCTTGTGTTAAAAGGCATGTAAATTAAATATTAAACTATATATATATATATATATATATATATATATATATATATATATATATATATATATATATATATATATATATATATATATATATATATATATATATATAATATTATATATTATTTTATTTTATATAAAAAAATAATAAAAATATTATAATATATATAAATATATATATATATATATATATATATATATATATATATATATATATATATATATATATATATATATATATATATATATATATATATATATATATATATATATATATATATATATATATATATATATATATATATATATATATATATATATAATAATATATATATATATATATATATATATATATATATATATATATATATATATATATATATATATATATATATATATATATATATATATATATATATATATATATTGGTTTTATACACCCATTGGCTTATATATCACAGCGTGCAATCGCTTCCCTTGTAATGCATTACAGCTTTTAGTTTTTTTAAAAATTGAAATATTATTATTGTTATTATTATTATTATTATTTATTAAAATTATTTTACATGCACTTGCAGTATTTTTAGACAATGTTTTTTGAAATTTTTTTTTTACAAATTAAACTGTTATGAAAAACTGTTATGAATTTCGATTATTATAATTATTAATTATAATTATCATATTTTAATTCTTATTTAAAAAAAAAAAATAAGAAAAACTGAGACATATTTGATGATTATGTTAAAGCATTTTAAAAATGAAAATATCTTTTTTTTTTTTTAAATCGTTTGTGATAATTATTTATCTTGGTGGTGACGTTTCATTATTTAATGCGTAATATGTTCTTTAAATTCATCATGTCAACTTTTAACTGTATGAAATTCAATTATTCTTTAACTTTGTCTATAGGAAATAATACCACCAAGAGTGAAAACTATTATATAGCTTTTAGAGAAAGACCTTCAAAAAGCTATGCTGATAGTATTAAGTTCTTTTATCATCATTCTTTCCATACATTTATTTAATTAAAAAAGGTTTTTTAAGGTTTGTTTTAACCTTGAAAACTACATATTATTATTATTATTATTTGCAAAATTAATAAAAATAAGAATGTATTCAACTCTGAACTATATAGCAAACCATGCGTTGGAAATCAGTTCTATTTTTGTACAGCACTAAATTGCTAATCACTTATGTTTTCAGTACATTGAGTTTGTACCTTACCACTTTGCAACAACTACCATGAGGTACAGTTAAGGTGTATATAGTTTGTTTTAAGTACATTTTAGTGAAATGTTTTGCAGATTTACTAGCTGTCAAGCTCCCCAATTTTAAATATTGAAACCCACAAGTGATTTTCACTTTTGCTATATTTTGGTTTATTTAGACATAAATGTTTTACGCTTATCATTATATAAGTAAAAAGTTTTCAGTGGTTTACTTATAAATAAAAATGTTTTATCACTATAACGATTCCTTAATATGTTGCTCTAAAATGAATCACGTTTTCAGTTTTATAATAAAGATAAATTGCTTAAAATTGTATTTCTTATGATGTTAAAAAGTAATTTTTTCTTAATATTTCTAAAGACATTTGATAAAAATTCTTCACTTTCTGCCTAGAGTAAATTAACTATTGTTTAAGTCAAGTATTAGATTAACCAATCACTGAAGTTCATTCAAATGTTTTTTATAATTTTACCATAAATTTAATACTTGATATATATACACTTGAGTTTTATCACTCTGCTTTTATTTCATATTTTCATTTCTCTGATTTTATTCATTATTATTCTTTTAGTTGAATAGTTTCCTTTCATAGTCTGGTCCGGAATTTATTACAGTGTAGTTATCCTATATATATATATATATATATATATATATATATATATATATATATATATATATATATATATATATATATATATATATATATATATATATATATATATATATATATATATATATATATATATATATATATATATATATATATATATATATATATATATATATATATATATGCAGGGAAAACATAAGACGAATCGGTCATCTGGTACTAAAAATAAAAAGAATTCAAGAGGTTACACAGCTTCTCCCAATGTTGAAACCATGAACTCAAATACTGAAGAATTAATGCCAGGAACTCAACCAGAGAGCCAATCGCTTCCAGGCACACCCCTCAGCCATTCTTCGGCAGTAAGCCGGTCCTCTGATGCCTCTGTGAGTTCGGCTTCGTCTACGAGAGCGCTTATCATCACTCATCCTTCGCATTCCTCCTCTACTGCTATTTAAATAATACAGATTTAGGTGCAGGAGGTATATTAACTCTCATAATGTATACCACAGCATAGGCAAAGATTATTATTATTATTATTATTATTATTATTATTATTATTATTATTATTATTATTATTATTATTATTATTATTCATAAAGCTTTAATGGTTCTTATTCGGGAATAGTTACTTATAATGGTCTGTAGTAATTAGTGAGCCCTTCTTAACTGAATTATTATTATTATTATTATTTATTTATGGTTCTTATTCGGGAATAGTTACTTATAATGGTCTGTAGTAATTAGTGAGCCCTTCTTAACTGAATTATTATTATTATTATTATTATTATTTACACTACTATCGATTTCAAAGTTTTAGAGCATATAAATAAATAAATATAGGTGTATATTTTAATTATCCCCTTTTAAAGTTTTATTGTTTTATAAATTGTATATATATTTATAAAGAGTATATAGTAAATAATAGTCCTTTATAAACTTTTCCTTAAAACCTGCAAAATTAAATGTAAGATTAGGAAATTGCGATTTTTTTTACCACTTTTGGTTAAAAAAATTTTTTTATTATTATGGTTTTTATTTCAGCATCTTATCCTAACTGAAAATCATGCTTAAGAACTCGAAAAGAAATGTTAAGAACCAAGTTTTTCCTTCCTGAAGGTAATGTGAAATATTGCAGTACAAGAGTATGAAAATCTGAGTCATGAACAGTAAAAAATTGTTTTTTAGGGAGTATAAAAGGCGCATTGAGTTCATTTTAAAAGTCAGTGTTGTAATTTACGCCTTCTGAACAGTAGAGTCGTATCTTTCACGCATTAGACTGATTTAACCAACTGCCTTTAACCTCTACTGTGTATTATTTCGTTTAAAGATAAATTCAAGGAATAGATTTGTAATATTAGTAAGGAACGTAGGGATAGCAATAAAAATTTGAGGGTGGAAGGTTAAAATGAATATTTGTCATTTAGAAAATTACTCAGCATTGTTAAAATTATCTTTATACAAAGTTTAAAGAGTAAAACGTTGTCCGAAAACACTTATTTCTACAGCTTATTATGTGCTAGGTCATGACAGATTTACCTGACATTTTAACTGAACTGCCTAATAAACCAAAAAGCTGTAATTTGCATTGGAATTATAACCTATATACGGTGATTGGTTGTGGTGCAATGTCGTAACTAGAAAAGGAAGTTAAATGTATGATAATCAAATACATTCCTCAGACTAAAAAGGTAGGGATGGTGATAAATTTTTATTAAACTTTAATAGATTTACATCACTTATTAGGCCATGCTGTTTATCAATTGGAGGTACACTGCCAAAGAGTTAATATACAGTTCAAGGGAGACATTCTTTGGATCATATCACTAAAATATAATAATGATAATTGGAAAGTGCCATATAATTAGCCTGTGATATAAACATTATCAGAGTTCTGACGAAGGACATTATTGTGGCAGAGGAAAAAATTCTGATAAATGGAAGGTATTTTTTGTTTTTATTTCGTTCTTATTTATTTTTGCATTTTTTTCAAAACTAAGTAAAATTTCTAGTTACTTAGTAAGGTCTAATATTTCTAATATTTTCTAATAATATTCTTTGTATATGGAATTGGAGATTTTACGTATTTCTCTCTAATTCTGTCAGGAACATATAGTTTAACTGACAAAAACGTGTGCTATATATATATATATATATATATATATATATATATATATATATATATATATATATATATATATATATATATTATTATTATTATTATTATTATTATTATTATTTATATATATACCAATGTTAGTTGGGAGGAAAGTCGGAAACATGGTCAAATTAAGGCCGACATGACCTGATACACGTTTAAAGGTGCCTAAGTCATAGGAATAAAATAGATGAAGGAAGTGTTCCAGACTTTACCAGTATAAGATTATAGCGGTTAATAGTTGAGAAAGGATGAGATAGAAAGACGAGTCGCACGAACCCTTCTTAATGGAGGAGGTATGCGACGAGAGAGTTCAGAAGAGCAGTTTCCATTGTAATAGCGATAGTATAGAGAGAGTGACGCAACATTTCGACGGGCAGAAAATTTGATCTCTAGACTCCACCTTTTCCACCTTCTTAATACATGATCTTTGCAACATGGATACAATAAATTATTGCAAGACTATCACAATCGGATCAGAACTCTTAAAATTCTCCATCATTTCGCTAATGTTTATATTTTTCATATAAATATTCATGCTAGAAAATTCTTACTAAAGTAATCTTTTAAGTTTCACTCAGAAATTAAGATACTGAATCAGTACTAGCGTTTATGGATGAATCTAAAACAGGGATTGATTGACATTTGTGTATCTGCGTTATTCTTCTCTGACCACAATTTTTCTCATACTTTTATTCGTAACGTCTCAATTTCTACGACCGAACGAATATCCTTCCAGGACTTTAATCCTTATTTAAAACCAACCTTGCATATTTTATTCTGACACATGCAGCACGCTCAGAAGTAGCTAAAGGTCATCAACACCAAAATTGCAATGGTCTCCTCAATACAGCAGTTTCTTCTATTGCATGCTCCAATCTAGCAGAAAATATATCACACACTACTGGAACCCTTATTTCCTTAATTTAAGCTATTTTACTCTTGGTAACGCATCTCATAAGTTTGAAAGGATAATTTTGATCTAGTTTCAAAAAGGTTGCATAAAATGTTATCTCTTGAAACCTAAACTCAATCTTGCTAGCAGAAAAGTCTCTCTCTCTTTCTTTCTTTAATTTCTAGATTGACGTTTTAATTTTGTAAATTTTGCACTGTTTTGACAAGACGAAAACTCCTTTTATGAAAAAGTTCCGACTTTTGACTTCATTACTGCGCTAGCATAGACTATAATCGCTAGGGAGGGAAGAAATTTGAAAGTAGGGATGCTCAAGTTATAAAACGTTAACGATATATTGATTATCGATATTGTCAAAATATATCATATTACCCTCGATACTATTGGTTAAAAGCGAAGTCTATGGGTGTGTTCCAAGGTCAAGATTCTTCAAGGGATTTAAAGATTGCTCTAGTGAAGTTTCCCACGAGTTTTGCTGCAATAATTTTCTGCTCTTAGCATCGAAAATTGAAGATAGAAATTTCTATCTTTAATCTTCGCTGCCACAATCTTGAATGGTCACGTGATGTAGACAAACATGTAGGAGTTAGGCCAAGGCCTTTTTTAGAATAAATACCTTTTGTAAACATTCTTATTCAAATAAATTTGTTTGCAAGTTATTACGGATAATTATTTTGTCATTTTCGGATCATTAATTTATTATAAATGAACTAAATTAATGATTTTCAATTATTCGGAATTCGTTGGTTCCAATGGTTTTAGTCATGGCTGACGCCAAAGTCTTTTTAAAATCTTCGTTTAACTCGTACATTATCTTATATTCCTACATATGGCCTTTATGATATTAATTAAATTTAGTGATTGCCTAAATTAAATGAATGATTAAACTAGATTTTAATATATATTTACGTTTTGTACATACATCAGCTGTTAATTGCTGCAGCAAAGTGTCCCATGAAAATCAAAGAATCTGCTAAATATTTTCGCTACCTCTTGCTTAAGCGTGACGTCACACTTGATTTCACGGAACACACTTTATGGTTAAAAATAATTTATTTTTAACCATATATATATATATATATATATATATATATATATATATATATATATATATATATATATATATATATATATATATATATATATATATATATATATATATATATATATATATATATATATATATATATATATATATATATATATATATAATGTGAATATTTAAATTCAAAATATTGTTAAAAAATTTATCGAACTGTCAATAATCTAGGAAAACTATGAAAACTATCAAGTTGTTAATAAATCGATGAAAAATAATATCGATATTTTGATAATCGTGATATCGTTTGATTATTTCAATATCCGATTAGCCTTGCAGATGTTTTTATTTAGCTGTGGTCGCCATTTTTGAATTGGTGTGAGAAGGAATAGTAGATGTAATACGAGAGATATATGATTTTTCAAGCTTATTTTGTAAGGTAAGGATGAATTTCTAAACTTTTGCTTTAACTTTGTTTTGTTCTGTTATATTTATAAAAATTTCTTATAAAACGTGTAAAGTATATAATGTGACCAATATTTAGTAGAGGAAAAGAAGACAGGCTTAAATCATAGATAAGACGAAGGAAACAATAGGCCCTTAATTAAAGTACCCAAGTAATCCCTCTAGAACCTTGCTATAAATGAAATTATAAACTACATCATAGTAAAAGTTTTTCGAAGAACTGTGAATATGGCATACTATACTAAAGACAATTGCTATAATGGGCTTAAGGTTTTTGGGTAATTGTTTATTATATGTTGGTTAAATAACATATGCCTTAATACTAGAATCTTGCAATGCATTTTGTTAATCAAGATTAAAAAAATTTTAGAAAAGCAAATAAAATGGGTAATTAAGTTTCTGGTAGCAAATCAGTAGTTTTTAAACAATGAACACATTAATTAAAGGTAAATGTTTAGCAAGTGACCTGTTAACAAAAAAAAAAAAAATATTCAATTTTCAATATATATATATATATATATATATATATATATATATATATATATATATATATATATATATATATATATATATATATATATATATATATATATATATATATATATATATATATATATATATATATATATATATATATATATATATATATATATATATATATATATATATATATATATATATATATATATATATAGATATATATATATATATATATATATATATATATAATATATATATATATATATATATATATATATATATATATATATATATATATATATATATATATATATATATATATATATATATATATATATATATATATATATATATATATATATATATATATATATATATATATATATATATATATATATATATATATATACAGGGTTGGCATTGATTAAATCAAATTGATTTAATCAGTTGATTAAATCAATTGATTTTTTTATGAAAAAATCATGATTTTTTTGATTTTTTTGATTTTTTTAAAAAAATAATAAAACTTTTTTTATTTTTTTTTTTATATTTTTTGATATATAATGATATAACAGATATATTAGTTCCTTCTTACTGTGTTAAAAAACTTTAAAGTAGTTTATATATTAGAAATATAACTTCCTTAATATTTGGTTCAAGATTTCATATAGGGTAATACAAGAATCTGATCTTCATTAATATAATTTATCCAATATAGAACTGTTAGAGTTTAGAATTCCTAATATATATTCAATCAAATCTTCAACAAAATTTTATTGAGCTTTAATCTAATGCAATTTGAGGTTATAGACAAAAGAGAAAACAGAAAAGACAATTCCTTTAAATTTTCAACCATTTAAATTTTTATACAACATTGTAAGAAAACAATATTCCTCTATATAAATTATAAAAGAAAGAAAATTTTCCCCAAAAAATTACTATTAATATAGCCCAGAAACTTGCTTAAAGTACGTATATTTAATAAATAGGTGCTATTATACAGAAAATCTGTTATCTTAAAAAATTTATTAAATAAAAACCTTTCTTGTCATTTAAAAAAAAATATTTTTGCGAATTTATGTAATATTTTTAAACTGACAAATATAATGGAAATTTTTTTTTATTTTTACAGATTTACTAGTGGTTTATTTATCTTTTGTTTGATTTTGTGAGAACCTAATTCAATAAACTTAAATAATTCAAAGAGCTCCTTTATGAAGTAGATTTCATCGACATTTTGTTATAGAATCAAGAAGAAGAAGAAATGAAAGGTAAATATTTTTTTAATGAGTACAGTTGCAATTAATAAATTTTTTGTTGTACAATCTTCAAATTTACTATAGTAAAAAAAAAAAAAAAATAGTTTAAATAATTAAAAATTAGTTTATATATATATATATATATATATATATATATATATATATATATATATATATATATATATATATATATATATATATATATATATATATATATATATATATATATATAACTGCAGAATAAGTAGTATTTTTTTAAATTTTGAAATCCATTCATTCTATTACTCTGCTTTATCTCATTTTACTGAGGTCACCATGTTTGTATATTCAAATCCAGATGAATGGACTTTGTGCATGAAAATTTTAGCGAATGTGATCATGTTTGAAAGGGTGTTTTGTTATAAATGTTACACCTATGTTAATATTGAGATTGTGATTATCAAGATATACCTTACTATAAGCTGTAAATTACAATATATATATATATATATATATATATATATATATATATATATATATATATATATATATATATATATATATATATATATATATATATATATATATATATATATATATATATATATATATATCACATAGTAGAGCTTCGATTAGTCCGGTTTCACTATAGTACGGTTTATTAATTTTAAAATTAGTAATTTTTTTTATTATTGAAAAATGTAAGCATACTTCCCGCACAGAGCTTGTATTTTACGATAACTGCAGTAGACTAGACACACTTTATTTACTATTTAATATTCAACTTGCCACACTACATATAAGTTGTGTTATTTATCAATTTCTATTTTTTTTTTTAAATTATGATCACCCATTTTTAATGATGAGAAGAGGCCTAAGAAGAAACCAGTGCAAACTTCAGTATTGCAATTTTTTAGTAAGAAAAAATGAAATCTTTAAATATTTTTTTGTTGAGTAATACATTTTTTTATATTTCATTATTCATTCGTATTATTTTATTATTCATTTCAACAATGGAAATAATCATTAATACAAACTTCAGTATTTGATAAAAAAGCTGACAAAAAAATTATTGGAACCAATTATCATTTTCCTAAAGCTTCCAATTCCTTGAATAGTCCAGTTTCAGACAGTACAGGAAATTGCCGGAACCAGTTAGCCTTACTATGCGAGTTATATATATATATATATGCCTTTTTTCTGATTTTATGGTGTTGTTTCTATATTACCACTCCTGAATAGAATATTTACTATTGTTTTACATATATTTCATCATAAATATGTGGTGCATAGTCTATTCAAAAGTTTAGAAAATTTTCATGTGAGACACTTTTTGTATTTATGAAGTTTCTTAGGAATATATATTTGATGTTTCTCCAAGTAAATTAAATGTTTTTAAAATCAATGACATTGGACGTGTTGCAAGTAGCACAACTTTTCATCATTTTACTTCACTTTTCGGACACAAAGGTTTGTTTGTAGCATATTTTATTAACTCATGACTAGTGCTTTGATATCTCTAAGCGCATATCTAGGTCCGAGAGCGAGTGGCAAACTATATTATGCTATATATTAAAATTATATATATTTAGACATTTGAGTAAAGAATAAGGAACAGACAATTTAATTCTTCTTTACTATAAAATTGTTAAATTTATAAAAATAATGTCAATTTTTAAAATATACTATTCAAGGATGGGGTGTTATAGCAGTGAAAAAATAAGAAAAACGATACAAGTTCCACCCAACGCAAATTTCGTAGGTGAGCACAGACGAGGGCTTTAAAGTAATTGAGATTAAATTCGGCAGGAAACACAGAAGATGGGAGAAAATTCCACAAAAGGTGACTGGAAAGGATTATGCACCACAGCAGACAATCCTAGAGTTGCCTATGTTCACACAAAATTTATGTGCAGACAATGTACCATTGTGCTACGAGGCTAAAGGTAAAGATTGAGGTATACAAATGGACAGTTCCCTCGAGCATTTGCCGCCGTAGTGCCTATAGAAAAGAGACAAGGCACCAACGTCAGGTCGCAAAGATAGTGTCGAGTGAATCAGAAAGATCAGAACAGTTTATAAGTGTTTTAGCCTTTGACTCGACCCTATCCAAAAGACAGGTGAAACCTGAGCCTCTCCAGATATGAGAGCAGTACTCCATACAAGGGCGGATGAGGCTCTTGTATAATTGGAATATCTGCGAAGAAGAAAATTTTCAATCTTAAACAGACTTTCCAGCTTCTTTGAGGCCGCCCTAGTAACCATTATGATGTGAGATTTCCAACATATTTTTTTTTTTTTTTTTTTTTTTTTTTTTATGTGAAGACCAAGGATATTTATACTGTTAACCATCAAAAGAAATAGAAGAGCTAGGAAGTGTCTTTGAGAGGGAGATTTCAAGAAATTGAGTTTTTAAAGAGTTGAATTTCACAAGGTTGAAACGACCCCCTAGAAATTCTATCCACATCAGCAAGAATGGAATCGGAAAGATGAAGACGAGAGGCAACTCTAGATGCAGATTTGGAATTTGAAATTCCAGATGATCCAAGAAATGAGAGTCGAGAAAGGTTTCTAAGATCTTAGATAGAATACAGGTGAGAACTATAGGGCGATTGTTAGAAGGATCAGAGCGGCTATCTTTTCGGAATAGTTTGTACTAATGCGCACTTTCAACACAGGGAAAGTACTAGTATTGAGGTATAGAGAGAAAAGTTGAAAGAGGGAAGGGGCCAGCTCAGAAACTCTCACCTTTAAAACTCTGGGATTAATGCCATTCGGGCAGCTTGCCTTCCTAACGTTCATAGATTTTCAGCTCATGCATCAGATTAAATATAATCACAGGTAAAGGCTTGGGACATCTAAGAGTAGAAGTAGGAGGAGGATTGGCAGAGTCGTCCAGGGTTGAATTAGAGGAAAACAGGAGACCGAAGAGATTAGCTTTTTCAGTTGGAGTATCAGCAACAGAACCATCACCGCTAATAAGAGGAAGATTTACAGAAGTTGTTAGAGAGGCTTTTGGCAAGAGACCAGAAAGATTTGTCAGTAGGAGAATTTAGGAGCTCATCACACCTTCGTTTGATAAAAGTCTGATTTGCTCTTCAAAGAATACCACTGCAACGATTACGAGTTGAATAGAAATTAGCAAGAGTGATAGGAGAAGTACGCGATGTCTCTAGCCTGAATGGCACGAAAGCAAGCGCGATCGAACCATGAATTCTGAGGAAAGGAATATATATATATATATATATATATATATATATATATATATATATATATATATATATATATATATATATATATATATATATATATATATATATATATATATATATATATATATATATATATATATATATATATATATTATAAACGGATTTATTTTTAGCTTGACAGGAGAGGTCAATTGGGTATCAACATTCAAAGAAAGTCAAACAAAATGTAACAAACAAAATTCTGACAGAGATGATAATGGTCGTGTGTTTACTTCTTCAGTCTTCTTGAGAAGAACTGTGTTCCTTACGGTCGTCAAAAACATCTGAAAAAAAGAGGTATGTTTTCTTTCGTTCTTTTTTTTCGCACCGATAAGTGTCATTTCTTAGCTTACCTAATACAATTTTGGGGCAAAGGTTAAATAGATTTTTGGTCTATCGATATATCAAAAAGAAAATTGCTTCATATATTTTGGTATATAATGTAATATTATAACCATATTTAATCATTCGGTGTAACCAGACTTACCTTAAATAACCTATATTATGTAACTAATAAGACAATTTTCAATTCAAACATTGATCATTTTTAAGATATATAAATATCAATTTGTCAAAATCGAAAGACCAAAAATCTGCCCACCAAAAGCCCAATTTTGAGTTGGCCGAATAACAGTTTTTCCGTTCAGCACCCGGTCGGCCAATCCTAATTTAGCTGATTAAGTTTGTTTCATATAGATTTGTAGTTTAGTTTTTTTTTTATGAACAGTTTTCAAAGAAAATTCGTTTGCACTAGTTTCTAGTCTTTCATATTCATAGGCAAAAAATATTAATCCAATTTGAATAATTATCTGCTAATTATATATATAATTAAAATCACATCTATAAATTACATGCATAAACCAAAATTTTATTCGCCCTAAAACGAAAAAAATGTAACCGTAAATTAAATAGGCAAACTACGGTAAGATAAAATAGACAATATGATATATTTAATCTTATCGTAGTTCGTGTTTCAATTTACTTTTTTTTTTATTACGGTTTTAATGTCTTAATATCGTATATAATTTTGGTTCATGGACGCAGTTTATAAGGATGTAATTTTGTCATATATATATATATATATATATATATATATATATATATATATATATATATATATATATATATATATATATATATATATATATATATATATATATATATATATATATATATATATATATATATATATATATATATATATATATATATATATATATATATATATATATATATATATATATATATATATAATATATATTATAATATATATAAATAATGACAAAATTATATCCTTATAAACTGCGTCCATGAACCAAAATTATATACGATCTTAAGACATTAAAACCGTAATAAAAATGTAAATTAAAACACGAACTATGATAAGATCAAATATATCATTTTGTGTCTATTTTATTTTACCGTAGTTTTCCTATTTAATTTACGGTTACATTTTTTTGGTTTGAGTGAATAAAATTTTGGTTCATGGAGTAATTTATAAAGATGATTTTAATTGGAAAATGCTGACTGGAAACTCATGCACACGACTTTCCTTTGATTGTCTGTATATTTTTTGTTTTTAATTCCTTTCATTGCCGTAATATGCTGCTCTTTCCATTCGTTGTAAGAGTAGCTAGAACGGGAATGGGAGGAATCAAACTATTCTTGGTCTTAGGAATGGATAAAATTCCTTTTAAGGGCCCCAATGTTTTTAGTTTCTGGCCCCGCACTGATATTTTTTTAATTTTTATTTTCAGATGCCTGTGGAACAACAATGATCACTGGGAGAAGAAAAAATATTGTATGTAATACTTTTATTAAATTATAAATAAAATATAAGTTTCTTATCCTCACTAAATTCGAGCGATGACGACTTTCACTCGTGCTTATATACTTCTTGCGAATATTAATTTGAAAATAGTTTGCTTACAATTCCACGATGAATTTATACGTTGCTACAACTGTAACAGTATTAAAATTGTAAGCTATAGGTAATTTCATACATACTTTACAGTTATTACACATCTTTTTTCCTATTTTCGAAACTTAAAGTTGTACTTGCTCCCTCAGTGAAAGGAGTTCCTTTATGATTTTTTGAATAACTGATTGAGTGAAACTTTTGTATTAGAAACTTAAAATCTTGAGAGAATGAAGATTATTATATAAATAACTTAAGGGAGAGCGAACATTTTTGGTAACTTTTTACTCGATTTTTTTAATTTAAATTTAATTTTCACAATAGAAATATCAAACTTGATACATGAGTATAAATGGGAAAGAGACAGATTTTGTAATCTTAAAAAGTTCATGTAGGGGGTATGGTTTGGGAGATAATCCACCTCAACTTCATGGCCCCAGTTCAAAATTTGCTCAATAACTTTTAATATTTTCAGAAAAGATAGTTGAATGATGTAGAAACCAGGGTTGGCATTGATTTAATCAGTTGATTAAATCAATTGATTTTTTTAAAAATTTTCATCCAAGGGTTGTTTTTGATTCAATCACTCCTTCATGGTGTTTTTATTTATTTATTTTATTTTTGGTAAATTTCCCACCAACTTCAAATGGCAAATATTCAAAATTTGCAAAATTTTCTTTCATTTTTTCAGAAAACTTAGGAGAATAATTAGACACAATTTCATCTAAGGGTTGTTTTATAGATTGAAGCACTCCACAGTGTTTTTATGGATTTTTTTTTTCTAAAAATTTGGGGGGAAAATACCATGAAGGATTATTTGAATCAAAAACAAATGATGTTCCTAACTTTTCTGATAAAATAATAAAAAAAGATGTTAGTTAGGGTGAGAAAAAAAATCCTTCATGGTTTTTATATATATATTTTTTTTTCCCCAAATTTTTTGGGGAAAAATCCATAAACACGATGAAGGAGTGCTTCAATCACAAATAACCCTTAGATGAAAATGTTTCTATATCATTCTCCTAAGGTTTCTGAAAAAAAATTGTTGAGCAAATTTTGAATTTATATCTTTTGAAGTTAGGGTGCGAAATTAAAACAAATGTTTCTACATCATTTAACTACCTTTTCTCAAAACATTAAAAAAAGTTATTAACAAATTTTGAACTGGGGTATTTGAAGTTGAGGTAGATTATCTCCCAAACCACACCCACTACAGAAATTTTACAAGAATGCAAAAATCTGTATCGTCCCCAATTATGTTGATGTACCAAGTTTAATCTTTCTGTAGTGAAAATTAAAAATTTTATTTCAAAAAACAATCGACAAAATGTTCACTCCCCCATAAGATTAATAGTGAATGGAAATTATTGTAGAAAACTTTAACTGTTTTTTAATATAATAACCTTCATTCTTTCAAGATTTTTAAGTTTCTACAACAAAAGTATTTCGCTCAATCAGTTATTCAAAAAATCAAATAGGAACTCCTTTCACTGAGGGAGTAAGTACAACTTTAAGTTTTGAAAACAGGAAAAAAGATGTGTAATAATTGTACAGTACGTTTGGCTTACAATTTCAGTACTGCTAATGTAGGAGCAACGTTAATAAAATTCAAAACCTCGGTTGAAATACAGGACTTTAATGAATAGGGTAAACATATTTAGTCACCAAAGAAAATGTTTGAGACTTCACAAGTAGATGAAGTTATTAAAAAGGGAATGAGTAAATTACAAGAAGAAAATATGACTGATTGAGAAATCACATTAGTGAGGACTTTGGCAGTGATGAATAGCTTAATACTCACAAGTGGATTGTCATCTAACAAATAGGTAAAAATAAGGATCGAACGAATCTTCTACGTGTTCCCCGGAAGTACTTTTAATTAACTACCCATTATTAATAGTACAACTGAAGATATGTCTACATATGTGAAGACTGCATATTAGAAAGGAATATATTTTTGGCACCTCCGAAGGAAGTAAAATGTACTGGAAGTTAAAGAGAAAAAATACTATATGGACTTAAGAATGCAACAAAAGCATGGTTTGTAGGTATAAAGGTTATTGACGAACTAGGAAGTGGAAAAAAAAAATTAAGGTTAACATTATTATTATATACTGGAACAAAGGAAAGGAACTCCTAGGTTATTGAACTTTGAGAAACAGTAGAAACTAGAATATGCTTTTATAAAGAAAATTTGGGGAAAAAACAGTGAAAATATCAAAATACTAATGCATACAATGAAGTATGGATGATTCCCAATCACTAAAAACAAAAGACAAATGAAGTATGGATGTGTTTAAACAAACAAAATGACAAAGGATGTATTTGAGTATATCTCGAGTTTCGATGAAATTCATCATTTTTTGAAAGACTGTACAAGTAAATATTAAGGTACTTTCGATGTCAAAACTTAAAAAGTTTTTCAAAGTTAATATAATCTTCACTAATTTTTCTAAACGTACCAAACAGGAAAAAATAAAACATTTCAAGGAGAATCTTTTACACTGAAGTAATATCTTAAATTTTTTTACAAAGTTTAAAGAAAATATATTGACGGAACTTGGTAAATTCCATCAACGGCAGTAAAGAAAATGCTTACTTATAAATGTTACTGTTTATTATAAATACAAAAGTCTAATAGTTCCTACATATCAGTATCGATTCAAACATCGAATTCTTGAAGATCAACAATATTATGCGAAAATTCCCCAGTACTTGTGCAAGGATACTTACGAATAAATACAAGAAAGAAATAACAATTGAGAAAAACACTTTTTTAATAACAATTTTGGAGAAAAAAAAATATGATGTTCAAATCAAAGACCAACATGTCTCGATACTCGGAGCTTTTTAAGAAAAGTGTGAGCAGAAATAGGAGGAAGTGTGTTCCATAATTAATTAATCAGTAGATTGTGAGAAGGAAATGGTGAAGCATATGTTTACCACTATAAAGGGAACAATTTAATCCCTCAAAAGAGGATATATTTTTGTTTAGGAATGCAAGGTTTTGAATGCTCAAGTATAATAATTTTATATGAAACGTTTTAAACTTACTTATTTCCTTTTCACTTCTAACCATCGTGTGAAACTTCCACAATTCTTCGTCAATGACTAGATTTATTCCCACATGCACGACATCCTTTAGAGAATTTTCATGTCATCCCAGGTCTTCTAAATCTAAGGGTAGTACCGTAGTACAATATACCAAAAGTTGCTGGATCTAAAAGTATATTTAAAAAAAGAAATGTAACCAATTGGAAAGTACAGAATATAAAATAAATGATGATAAAAAATAATTTTCATAGCTTATAATAATTAAAGATTTGAAATAATTTTGATAATTCAAAATCACTGAGTCAGACATTAAAAATAAAAGTTTTAAATTTAATTTGCATTAACAATTCAAATTGTATTTTATGGTCAGTGATTGTGGTTTTAAACTTTAAAATACATTAGCATACAAAACTTTATATTTTAAAAATTATTTGATATTAAATTACTGAGATATTTGGTTACAATGAGAGACTTGAAATAATATCTAAAAAAGAAAATATTTGAAATCGTCTTACTCTTACTCACCATTAAATAGTTCTAATTTGCAACTTGAGAAAATGAAATTTCATATTTCTAATGGATACAGCCTTTCAGTTGGTCAGGCTTAGATTTCAGACAGGAAACTAAGTCTTCAGCAGGATAATCTGAGTAATTGGAATATGTTTCAGGATAAAACCAAACTTGTACTCATACTCCATATTGGTATCTGAAAAAATTAATTAATTAATATTCTAAATTATTCCTTTAAAAAAAAATTTAGTTGTTACATTTACAAAGCAAAAAACTGCCTTATGAAAAATACATTAGCTTGAAAATCTGCAGGTTGAAATTCATAAATACAGGCAAGACATTTCAAAACCAGAATAAGAAAAGAAAAAAAAAAAAAAAAGTCTTTATTCAAAAGCTTAGAAAAATAAAAATTTATATTAATTTGGTTCATTATTGCTTGCATAGTATCTTAATAAGGATCTCTTTTATTTAAAAAGAATTTATAATTTTGTAATGCAAATTTAAGATATTTTTAACATTCATCCCCCTCTCCCTTGTAATATACCTATAATGCAAGTCTAAACTCCTCCTTGCTATGCCTCCCATTTATTTTCACAATGAAATTCAACACATATATGTAGCAAAATACTTTGTTTAAAAATTTAATATTTGAACAAAATAACATCTTCTATTTGCACTTTTACACATGGAAAAATTCCTTAAACCAGAAATGAGGCTCCCCACCCCTTCTAGAATTATGTAATTTATGGACATCCACTTATTCCTACCTTTACAATAATCTTAAATGAGCAAATATCCGCTAATGGAAAAACAGCAACAAAACTTATGGATAGGAATCATGCATCAAATTTAAAAACTGTGTAAAAGACTCAGAAATTTTATAAAAATGGAATATTTAATATTTTTCACAATTTATATTCTAAAGCTTTTCTCTTGACATGCAGGTATATTATATATGCATTTACTATACTATATATAGTATATTGCATTGTATTCTGAAAGAGTTTCTAGTCAATATTTATTTGGTTATTTTAATAATATCCACATAATTTAAAAGAAAAAGTTTAATACATTTACTTTGTTGAATATCAATACACTAACATTCAAAACAACAAATTTAAGTATACCATGCACAAAATAATATTCCAAAGTTAAAATGGAACTAATGTTTAAATGGTATGTGTTATTTTAAGTGTTAATAACACATTGGTGCATTAGAATGCATAAAAAAAAAACAATTTAGAATGTATGAAAACATTCATGAAGTCAAATTATTTTCAGAAAATAAAGTTTTATAAATAAAAATAAATGCAAATAATTTTTAAGTTATATGACTAAGAAAAAGATTTTGCTGTACAAACACAGAAGCTTGTTTATTAAGTTTTTCAAAAGGCTAATTACTGTGTTAACATTATCTAAGGGACTAAAATGAAGTACAATAATTTTCTATACAATAAAATATTTTGATTTTTTTAATTGTCACCTCTTGTGGGAAAGGGAAAGAGGCTTACATAATCTATCAGATTTGGTGCAAAACAAATTTCACAATTGATTACAGACAGACAGGAACTAATACACAGTGTTTGAAAGTGTGCAAGTCAAAGAAAATAGTGGAAAATAGGATTGGGATAAAAAGTGTCCTAGAATTTATCAGGAGTACAAAATATAAAGACAGAATTTACAATTGAATTTTCATGTACAAAATGGAAATGCTAATGAATCATTCTTAAGAATTTTCCTCTTCAAAATTAGATTATTTGAAAAAAAATAACAAGCCATCAAATATTTTAACATTTTACAAGGGATCATACAAATTTATTGGAACATTCCTCTTAAAAAATTATAATGAACAGACTATTAGTTAATAGTCAAAATACTAATTATCTCTTTTATTACTTATGATGTAAGTTATATATGACTAAGAAAAAGATTTTGCTGTACAAACACGAAAAATATATTACAGTATTCAAAGTAAATGGTTCCCAGAGTTTTTTGTTTAGAAAAATATAATCATAAAAACATGGTTTTATTTCTCACCAGCAGATATAAAATTTTTAACAGTGTTTTATGAAACAATTTAATTTTATGTAATGTGTGCCTAGTTAAATTCTATTAGTTACAGATAGCAATATATTTGACCTTTAAAATTGTGGTTTTAGGAACATTGACCTATAATTTTTCTCATATTTCTAACTGGAATTGAAAATATAATTCCAATACATCAAAATCCAATTCTATTAACCATTTACTTGAAAACTTTCACACAACTACAATAACTTCAAGAATATTAAACAAATCTTTTTCTGCCTTATATATATATATATATCTAGGATTTCCTTTACTAGTGACCTTCCTAAAAGAGATTACAATGTCTCTCATTAAACAAGGTTCTAAAAATTAGAGACTATATAACTTCTTCATATCACCCCTCTTATGTTAAGAATTTCTGAAGCAAATCTGGGGTACTTTCATACTCACAGCTGATTATATCTTTCCACTCACCTCAACTTTTACTTTATTCTCCTTATTACTGCTATTGAAATTAGACCAGTTTTAACTCTCTTTTCAAATGCCTTGAAAAAAAATGTTTGATTATTCTTTCTATTTAATTTCATTTATTTTCTGTGCAGCTCTCTGATTGACCCTAAACTTAACCACTATTCCTAGGCCTTTATATACTCTACTGAAAATTTCTGGAACACTAATATTTTCTTCACATCAAATATATAATAGGGTATGTCAACTACTCTTTTCTCTCCTCTAGTGAGTCTCCTGCATGCCTCTAGCATTTTTCAAGCTAAAAAAAATTTTCAATCTTGGCAAATTGTTACTTAGCTGTACCAAATTTCACTTAGTTTTCCATACTATAAAGATGGAATATACATAAATACATAGATATATCGTAATGATGAGTAAAATAACAAATTTAAATAAATAAAAACTCACTTTCTTCAATAAAATGCAATTTTCAAAAAGATATCTTTGATGTAGTTACAGCAATGATGGTATACAGTAGGTCACGTCATATACCATAGCATTGTATAAGGTGACCATAGTCAGAAGTATTGTTTTTATATCGATATTTATATTTTTTCAATATATCGAAAAATATTTATTATATTTTTACATAGAATATATCATATATATCGATATCGTTTCCTCAGTATCTAATCATCAACGTTTTTTATTTCTGTTTTATAAACTTGAATAACTTTTCTTGCTTTTTTTTTATAAATATTTAAACGAAAGTATTTAAATTTAAAGGAAATACTTAAATTTGCACTTAAATCTGGAAGCTTGAAATGTTCAGATATGATCGTTTCCTTTTTCTCATTCATTATCGATAACTTTTACCTTGCCCCTCCCTCTTCTAATTCTTCCTGCAATTACTGATGTATACACTATACAAAATTTCTTTGTTTTTCTGAACTGAAATGGGCATTAGTATATATAATAATCTTTTTTACTAAAATCAACGTGGCACGTAGAATACAAAAAAGTAAAAAATTATGCATGAATCAAATCTTATCTTCGGCTGTAATATCCCTAAAAATAATGTCAATATAAGCACAGATGTAAGTTTCTTGCAAATTTGCATTAGATATTACGAAAAGTTTATTATTATTATTATTATTATTATTATTATTAGAAATAAATTTAAATATCAAATATATATTTATGTAATATGTACGTTACGACCGATATATCGAAAATTTTTAACCTATTGTATCGCGGTAAGTGATACTTTTTTTAAAAAAAATTAACTATTGAAATATCGATACTTCTATTACTATTGTGCAATCCTACTAGATATCCACCACCACTTTGTTTATCCAAGCAAGGGCTACTATATTTTAAGTATACTATATATTCTGCTAGAGCTAGACGAATGAAATTTGAGATGCCAAGATAGTTGAGAAGTACTATATGAGGAGCGGACGAGACCTTTACATAACTGGAAGAGTTGAGAGATGAAAATTTTTTTACGGCCTAATAACTTCAAGTTTCTCTGCGGCCGTCCTAACAATCGTTGTGATGAGGTTTCCAATTTATTTTGTTAAAATGTCAAGATTAGGGATGTTTATATTGTTAGCAAGAGAGAAGGAAGAATTATCCAAAGAGTCAAAAATGTTGGAAGGGGTCTTAAAGAGGTAGAGTTAATTGTGAAAGTGGTTTAAAAAAAATGAATTTCACAAGGTTGAGGCGGCCTCACTGGGAAATTCTATTTTGATCAGCAAGAATAAAATTGGAAAGATTAATATGAGGCAATCCTATTAGCGAAAGAGGGGTCAGATTTGAAAGTTACCGGCATTTGAATGGATATAGAATTTAACGAGCAGCTGAGATCGATAATGTGAAGTATCGGTGAGTATAATAGAGTAGGGAATAAGACAGAATCCTGAGGAACAGTATCATTGACATGGATTTAAGCAGTTCCATAAAGAACAACCAATATATGCAATGATTTCAAAGAAATTAAGACATAAGTAATTCAAAGAGGAGGAGACTGGAGAACAAAAATGTATGGTAAACCAGGTCAGAAGCATGCTTGGGCCATGTCAAGTCCCACCTCACAAAATTCCCCAGTCTCTAAAGGCAGATATCAAAAATCTTCTGATAAAATAGCTCATTTCCAGTTGACCTAGAGTGCCGAAAGTCATACTGATGATCCGAGAGAAAAGATTGGGAATCTAGATGATTTGAGAAACGAGAGTTGGTAAAGGACTCTTTAAATCTTCGAAAAATTAAAGTATACAATTATGAGAGAGTTAAAGGGAGATAGAAAGATCAGAATGTCTTCCTTCTTCCAAATAGATTGGACAAATTTGCGTTTCCAACATGAACATAAACTACTAGTTTAGAGGCACGAAGAATATATGAAGCTGAACAAGGGACGCGGCGCTGGTTCAGAAGAACATACCCTCAAAACTCGGAGAGGAATGCCATTCAGACTGCTTGCCTTCCTAACATTTATAGGTTTCTGGTGCCCGTACATCAGATCACAGGTAAAGTACATGACACCTAAAATGAGGGATAGTAGGAAGAGATTGCCAAAGACGTTCTGGTTTGAAACTGAAGAACAAGAAGCCAAATAAAATACCTATTTCAGAACCATCAAAACGAAAGTTTTCCAATAAAAAGCAGATTTACATTAAGTTGTTTGGGATGTTTCTGGTATGAAGTCAAAAAGATATGTCAGTAAGAGAGCCAAGGAGGTTAGCGTATTTTGTAGCGAAAATGTATATAAACAAACTCGTCCTGCACTTCATCTACAATAAAATTTACGTTACTTTCTTTTTAACACTAAACTTTTTCTTCTCTATTTCCAGTACAAGAAAATTTCAAAATTTCAAAACTCTTGAATTGACTTTAAATAGGCAGGAGATTTTGAGCTCTTCTAAACTCTATAAAATTGATCCCGCTAAAGCATTTTTATACAAGCATAAATTTAAATATATCCGAATTTACAAATTTCAAGACAAAAAAAAAATTACAATTTACCTCTAATCTAATTTCAATTAATTTAATCTTCTGAGTTTTCATTCTTTAAAAGAAAATGAGTAAGAATTTTTTTTTTAGACCTTAATAAACAAGTTGTGGCCAAAAATTAAATTGGTATAATGAGGAATCTTCCGAAAAACAGACATATAAAAGTAATTATGTTATTCTTCCGATACATATTTAAAATGACTTATAAGAAAATAGTGGGAATGGCTTTCTGATCATATATTAGTAAAAGGAATAATACCAATACAACTGTGAAAAGTTTTTTCAAGATTTTCAATGATACTAAAGCCAATCGAATATCAAACTAAAATCTTTGTAACATTGCCCTTTTATTCTATTTGTAATGATTTCAACCCAGTAACGTGAAAAATTCTAAAATAAAAAAAATATGAAAAGATTTCAAAACCTTATCAAACTTAATGAATCTAATATTATTGTTTAATATTTTATATAACAGAGTATTATGTAGATTAGTAATCACAATGAATATTATCATGACTTTTTCACTTGCAACTTTCACCAATCTTTCTTATTCTAATAAACAATAGATCAACCAATTCTTGATACAATATTGTAAATACCTGAAGTCAAAATAATTACAAATTTATCATTTACTCTTTCCTCTTTATGTTGTTTCAAGACTTCGTCAACGGCATTAGTAAAACTATATTAAATATATTTTTAATAAAACTAGTAATTATTTTTATATACAAAGTATATACAATAATTATTTCTCAAATATTCAATAGATCACGCAATTGTTTGTCATATATATATATATATATATATATATATATATATATATATATATATATATATATATATATATATATATATATATATATATATATATATATATATATATATATATATATATATATATATAAGTTTCTGCAGTCGACACCACCCTGCATATTGTGGGATATGGTGTAGAGTAAAAAAAAATTTAAAATAAAATAAAAAAATAAAATATATATATATATATATATATATATATATATATATATATATATATATATATATATATATATATATATATATATATATATATATATATATATATATATATATATATATATATATATATATATATATATATATATATATATATATATATATATATATATATATATATATATAATAATAATAACAAGAGACTGAAGTCTTTTAATAAATTAATTTAGCAAACTCTTTTGCAGCTGAATTAATATCCGGATAGGCGTAATTAAAACCAGACTTTATCACCTTTTTAGGGATAACCTTCTGCCCTTCGGTCATAATTTTTGCTCTTTCTTCACTGAACATCATATTCAGAACAAAAGTTGGTAAAGGTATAAAACTGGGTCTCCATAGGGCACGACCAAAAGATTTGGCAAATTCTTTATTCGTTATTAGTTGAGGCGCGACCCCATTCAATACTCCTGTTAAGTCTTTTGTTTCAATGGCATGTAAATACAAAGAAGCGACATCATGGATGTGAATCCACGGTAGATATTGGTTACCAGAACCAACAGGACCTCCAAGTCCGAGATAAAAAGGTAGGAACATTTGTCGTATCATTCCTCCATTGCGCCCTAAGACAACACCTGAAGAGAGGAAGATATCAATTATTATTAAAATTGTACAAGTACAGGACTACATAAAGAGTAAAGAGCCAATAACCTAATATTAGTGATTTAATCTAATTGTATTTCATTTTTATCTGCATAAAATAATTTCATTCCTCTTTTTACTAAATATACAATTATCTGGCATGATAATGATAATAAAATGAACATCTTCCTTTCTTCAGGGGTCTTTTTGGCATATTAATTTAATCAGATGAAATAAATCTTAGGTTGTATATATATATATATATATATATATATATATATATATATATATATATATATATATATATATATATATATATATATATATATATATATATATATATATATATATATATATATATATATATATATATATATATATATATATATATATATATATATATATATATATATATATATATATATATATATATATTAGTGATGGGATAATTAATCGTCACAGTCATAAGAAAAATTGGCATATTTTTATCAATCGTCATCGTCAATTTTCTAACGATTATTTTGCAGATTAAATTTCTTATAATGGCTTATAAATATCTCTCTACTTCACCTTCTTCTGTTGAGGGTGAAAGGCTGTTTAGTGTGGGGCTCAAATATACACCCCAAGGCGAAATCGAATTACCCCAGAAACTGGAGAAAGATTGTTTCTGCATCACAATTTAAGAACTCTAAATTTAAAGTACTAGAATTTTGAATGCCTGTCCATTTTCTCATATATTAAAATTATTAAAATCGGTATTCTGAAGATACCATAGGGTGTCCCACTCTCTCTCGACCCCAGATATGAGCTTATAGATATCAAAGTACTGGTCATAAGTAAATAAAATTTTTATATGAACATCTTCAATAAATTCATAAATTATTTGGATGACGAGGAACTCCGTCCTGACTATTTTCATCAGAGTAGCGTCACTTGCCAAGATCAGCATGTACGAAATTGAGTTCTTCTTAGAAGATAAGAGTTATTTCTAAAGGACATTGGCCACCAAGGTCCCTGACCTTTCCCAGTATAATTTCTTACCATGTTGCATGATGAAAGAGAAAGTGTATCGCAAACAACCCACGTACTCTCCTGCAGCTGAAAGACAACATTTGGCAGGCAATTGATGCTGTGATTCCTAATATGTTGGCGGAAACCTTCCGTAATATGAAAGAGTGTTTGCAGCATGTCTTCATGCTAACGGCGATCACTTCCAACACTTGTTATGTCAGCACGATTCTCACACACCAAGGCTTGATCGTGGCAAATTTATTAACTTTTTAAGATCACAACTTTTAATATTTATAAGAGCATATCTGGGCCGAGAACGAGTGGGACACCGTTTATTATACTATATATTAAAATTGCATTTGAATAAAGAATAAAGAAAATACAATTTAATTCTTCCTTATTATAAAACTTGAAATTATTAAAATAATGAAAATTTTTAAATTTTGCCTTTGAAATTTCAACGTCATCGTCAAAATTTTTTTAATTGTCCCATCACTATATATATATATATATATATATATATATATATATATATATATATATATATATATATATATATATATATATATATATATATATATATATATATATATATATATATATATATATTATAAAACTTACCACATCTTATAATTACTGTTCTGACATTCAAATTCGCAGGAAGTTGAGTAGCATTTTCCCAGTCTGTGCACAATTTTGAAAGAAAGTCAAAATCTCCACCTTCGCTACTTTCGTCGTATTCTTTAGTCATACTTGGAGGATAAAAACCTACAAAGAGGAAAGGAGATCACTAATAAGAATAAATGAAGAAAGGGAAACATGTAATAAACTACCTAAGAAAACTGAGATACTTCTCTAATGATGAAAAAATAATGAACAGAATACACTACGTACTGTTATAGTGTTATTCACAGTCGTCTCACTCACTAATGAATAATAATAATAATAATAATAATAATAATGGAATTTAATGGTTTTAATGTTTTACATCTCTTTTCCATTCTCTAAAAATTTTCTTCAAATTTAGATTTAATTTTCTTAATATAATTCTTGAGAATAATTTACAAAAAAAGTAAGAAGCATAATTATATTGGGAGTTAGAACATAATCACGTGCCAGAGATCTTAAATGTAAGTACAAAGAGAGGTATAACAGTTCTAAGTTAAACTTTTACAATTTACATGAGCAACATATATAATGAACAAACTAAAGAACAACTAAAGAGTGGTTTAATTTTACTATACTGAAATAGACATCCAAAAACTTTAAATTAACTCATATCAAATTTTACTTCACTAGTCTTGCAGTGATAATTAAAATAAATTTTATAAATTCAATTTATTTTAAGCAGTTTTTAATATAATTAAGGGATATACGCATTCAACCAGCATTAAGAAGGATATAACTCATGGTAATCATTTAGCGGAAAGGGTTTAAAATTTTAAGAATAAGGAGAGACATATAAAACGAAAAATCTTACCAACGCCTGACGTAGAGACAAACACTTTCGGTTTAACATCTGCTTCTTTAATGGCGTCCGCTAAATACCTACCAATAAAGGCAATATAAATAATTAAGTAAAATGAAGTGGTAAATACTTTCAAATTTTAAGCTACATAATAAATTTTTAAAACTGTGCATACCAGAAAATTGATAGTATCTTTCTCAATAATTTTTACAATAATTTTTTATTAGCTTTTTTTTTTTTGAGTTAGGCTCAAAACTAAGCTCTGTTTGTTTCTTACAATATTAACTTTCTACTATAGTTTTATTGTTCAGAGTTCATTTTAAAACCCTACATTACTCTTAAAGCATTAATTTTGGAAATTAAATACCAACATTCACATTAACCTAAATACTGTTTTTGAGTGTGTAACTCTGAATTGTTAGGAATGATTTCCAAGTTTAAATGCGAGAAGAACTTTGAAATGAAAGTACTTCGGATCGTTTCAAATAATACTGAGCATTATCAATGCACTACGTAGCATAAAATATCATGAAGTCTAATAGAAACACCAAAAAAAAAAAAAACCACATTAAAAATTAATAAACTCCTAAAAATTTCATAATTTCATATTTTCAACAGGTTTCTGTTAATGTATATTTCCAGGAAGTATTAAAAATTTTTACTTTAGGCATTAATTTTGTCATTTTTCACACTTCATAAATTTATGTGTTTATTTTTCTTCAAACCTTAAAGTGATTAAATGAGGAAAAAGGTCTTTAAATTTATGAAATCTGAAATGTGATCAAAACGCGTGACACAAAAATCACAGGCTATCCACAAAACAAAGTCAAAATTCTAACTCTAATCACAATCATGATTTCATTGTAATAATAGTATTTTTACCACATATACCATGGTATTAGTTGATAATAATAATAGAATATACATACTATATATATAGAGAGAGATGTTTGTAAGAGATATGAAAAAAATGAATATAGCAATGATAAGCGAAATTAAACCAGTATGCAGTAATACAGAAATAAAAGCATAGTTATAATGGGTGAATTTAACTTTCAGTATTTGATCGGATCACTTTGGTTTATTTAGACTGTGATAATAAGGATTATTAAATAATTTTTAAACTCATTGTTACCGGTACGACATGACAGGAAAATATTAATCTAGCAAGTAACTGTAACGAGAATGTAGAGAAATTTTTTAGCTTTCACAAATTTAAAAATAAAAATTAACAAAGTAGCCCAATGAAGGTAGATAATCAAAGTGGAAAAACCAGATACAGATTTTGTCACTATTAATAATCATAAATCATCATAGGAGGAGTAGGTAAAAAGTAGAGTTCCTCAGGATTCTGTTCTTAATTTTAAATAATCTAGATAAATAAAGAGTAAGATTTCTAAGATTACTGAAAATATAAATTGGGAATTGAGAAGTTCCGTTGGAAATCTTTAAGGCTCCAAATTCATGACAATCACCATTGGATAAACTTCTTGGTTGGGCTCAGAAATGGCAAATGAATTTCAATAGCCAAAAAGTGCAAGATACTTCACTTTAGTAACTTGAATACGGATTTTAGTTTTGAAATGAACAAAAAATGGCTGGAGAATGTTGTTAAAGAAAAAGATTTAGGTGGAGTTATTAATAGTAATTGGAAAGGGTCAGAGCAAAGACTAGATGCTAGAAACAAAGATAAAATATTATAAACCACAGTTACTTATAAGAGCTAGGAGGTAGTAAACTTCATAACAGTTTTGCTAGGCAGTTAATCAAAATCTGCGCACAGGTTTGGAGTTCTTACATAAATAGAACTTTGAAATGCTCGAGGCAGTACAACGTAGAGCTACAAGGATGATCTGTGGTTTTGCTGTGAAATGAGGCTAATAGAACTGGGTATGTTTTCGGTTTAAGGAAGATTTTTTAGAAGGGATATAATTCAGTTTACAAAATTTTCACATTTCTCAACTCTGTTGAGATAAGTTTCTCATATTAGACCATGATAGGAGAGCTAAGTCATAACTAAATAAAAAAAATCATTTTGTCTGGATTTGAGAAAAAACTCCTTCGGTAACAAAGATATTACTAGTTAATTTTTGGAATTATTCTGTCTCGTATTCAGTGGAGGTTAAGTCAGGAGTTAGCGAGTTGGAGAGGGAGGGAGGGAGGAATAAACTATGGAATACAGAGTCGCGTAAGTTCTCCACAAAGGAAGAGGTATGTGACTAGAGAGCTCAGAAGAACAATGTCCATTGTAATAGTGATAATATAAGGTGGTGCAACAGATCAAAGGCTTGAAAGAGACTGGAAAGAGTTAGTGACAGCAGGAAAGTTGACAAGCCACAAAACCTTAGGCTCCATCTTATCAAGGATTGTGGAGCTACCCAAGATGTGATGCATACTCCATACAAGGGAGAACAATACCACTATACAGAGCAAGCAAACAAATCTTTAAGCTTGGATTGAGTCTTCTGGGTACTGGAACAGTCCTTGATTGGCTCAGGTAACTTTGTACTGTCCTTGATTTTATGCCCTTTTGATAATAATAATAATAATAATAATAATAATAATAATAATAATAATTACTTTGTTGTATGCACTCTTGAGGCCCAAACATTTTGTTTGAAACCTGGTGACCAGCCTCTTGTTGGATCCAAGACATTTTGACCAGCCAAACTTACAACTGCTGTTGTACCTTTTGGTAGTCCTCCACTCTGCAACTCACTCTGATATATATATATATATATATATATATATATATATATATATATATATATATATATATATATATATATATATATATATATATATATATATATATATATATATATATATATATATATATATATATATATATATATATATATATATATTATTATTATTATTATTATTATTATTATTATTGTCAATGTCACAGAATGAAAAGTAAATTATTAGAAAATAATGTTGCTATTTCTAACCCACGTCATTCTAGAGGGTCCAGGTGTACGGGACACTACGACAATATTATATCCTTTTGATTTAAGGAGGTTAGACAGTGCTGTTCCAATGAAGCCACTTCCTCCACCTAAGAAAAAAAAATAATATTGAAAATGTTTTCTTTCAAAGTTTAAAACAAAATTCAAATATTAAAAACTAAAGCTTTAAAGTTATTAAAATAAAGTTGTTTTTTTTTCAGTTGAATCAATATCATTATATGAACCTTAGTTTTATATTATTCCTCAAATAAATCCTGATTTACCTCTGAGTTGTCCATGAGTAAGATATCATTATAAGTTGCATTTTTCCTCTTACTTAATATACATGAAGATAAAAGACTGTCAACTGTTCTTATCAAGAATACCCAGTCAAATTTCTAAATATATTATTAATGCATTGGAATATTTAGATTTTTAATAACGTTAGTTATCAATTCAGAGTTTAAGGAAGAACTATAAGATCCAATATATTTGGTCAATATAAAACAATTAGAAAGTCTTAAAAATTATAAATCCTATCCAGCCTAACAAGATATGAGCTCAAAAGGCTGCTAGAACACTGTTAAAACTGGACATAAATCATATAATTTTGTAAGAAGGAGATGCCAAGTTTGGTAATTAGATAACAAAACTTGTGTCATATCATCAAATATACTTTATTTCTGGAAAAGGACCAAATTTAATTAAGAACTTTAATATAGTGAAAATAAAGTGGAAAATGGCTTTAAAGTTTGTATATATAAAAATATTCCTTAGAACTGTAGAAAAATTTGTGCCTACAATTAAGTGGGTTAAGTCAATTTTTCTCTGGCTTAAGGGATAGAGGCTCATCTCTCGCTCTTGCGTTTGTACTGCAAAGTATACAAATGCAGGTTCGAACCTCCGATCCAATTACCTGAACAGACACCAAAAAATTTCATTTTTTGGAGATTTTCTGTAGTTAATAGCACTGTGTATTATTACGTTAATCTCCATAATCTAATATAATCTCATTAATATAATAGTGTAGTTAATAGAACTGTAATAATGTAGTTAATAATGTAGTTAATAGCACTGTGTATTATTACATTAATCTAATATAATCTCATTGCTTAAAAAATGTAGTCAACACTTTCAACAGTCAATGCTATTCCAACATACAAATATCACATTCCTTATAAATTGGTTCTACAGAGATTCAAGGATTCGAAACCACACCCATCAGTGGTAAAAAAATACCCTTGATTTGGTTGTACCAGAGCAGGATTTCCCTATCAAAAACCCAAATAATCTGAGCAACTTATCAACTTGGTCAGGAATAACATATAACTCAATTTTCCCTGGCTAGAAACCACACTCCTCGAATAGGGATCTTCCCATGAGTGACAGCGATAAAAAAAAAAAAAATAATAAAAAAAAAAAATTATTATTATTATTTGTTTGGACATTATATTTACAACTGCTGTATATGCAAACAAAGAACTTCCATACATTAAGCAGAATTTACAGAAACTTTACTACATATGATAGGCGAGCTAGTTTACCTAGTTCAAATTAAGAGATTTTTGTATAAAGCATTACTTTATATAAGTTAAAGAATTATGTTCTTCATTTAATTTAATTTAATTTAATTTAATTTAATTTAATATTTTTGTTTTGTATAAAAAAAAAATAATGAAATTTCAGTAATACTTACCTAGAACAATGGTTCCTAGTTGTGACATATTTAAAGAATTATGAAAAATTAGTTGGTTCCAGTTCTAAAGAGAACATTAAAAAAGGAATTAAAAAAAAAAAAAACAATGTTAAATTTACAAAAATTTCTCTGGTTGTTTTGATTTTGGCATAATTCTTATGAGGACTAACTGCTGGTTCTTAAAGTTTGATTACTTTTCACTGAAAAGGTAAAATATATATATATATATATATATATATATATATATATATATATATATATATATATATATATATATATATATATATATATATATATATATATATATATATATATATATATATATATATATATATATATATATATATATACCTTTTTTTTTTTTTTTTTTTACCTTCTCACCCCCTGACCACCCCTTGTTGAGGCGGCCACACTTCGCTAATGAAGCCTCCCGCCGCAGTCGGTCTCGTCCAGAGATCTTTCAAAGAAGTGATGCCCCAGAAGATTTTGGGGCGACAGTTGGAGGGACAGTGTAAAAGAAAGTGATCTACGGTCTCCGGGGCCCTTTTGCATCTGGTACAAGTGGAAGATGTTGCCTGGTTTAAATTGAAATTGTGTTTGTACTGTTGTAAGTTTGGGTGGTGCCCGCATCTCAATCTTGCTAGTGAGATTTGTAAGTGTCTTGGGAGGTTGTTGGAGTCGGTGTTTATTTCGGGAGGGGGTTCGTTAAGGATGCTGTTTGGAGGTCTGTTGATCATATATGAATGTGTTAGTTGAGTGTGTATATGTTTGGTTGTTGTGGTATTGGGGGGAGGAGGGGGAATGTGATATTTAGTATATATATATATATATATATATATATATATATATATATATATATATATATATATATATATATATATATATATATATATATATATATATATATATATATATATATATATATAGTTTAAACATTGCTGACATATTGGCAATTTAAAATTTTAATAAAGCAAAGTCCTCCTCCCTCATTTTTGACAATTATTTCTTTAAATGTAATTACTTGTTAATAAATTTTGGAATTATATATCTGACTTAAGCTACATTACACTTATTTAAACCAGAGGAACATTATAAACTCTCAGAAACTGTAGATAGACCAAAATTAATATCCATTTGAAAGAATAGGCATTCCACGGAGCATTCTATTAATACATATTACAGGTGAAGCAATTTTTTATAGGTCATTAAGTGTTGCTAGAAATAGTGAGAGGTGTGTTTGTTCTTAAATGTAAGTAATAAAAAAAATTTTGCTATCTTTTACTTATAAGGGTTTGTGAAAAAATTTAAATTATGAAATGTTAAAATTTTTATATTATAAATTGGTTATATTTAATAGTAAAAAAAAAAATTTGCAAGAAAAGAATTTTTTTTTAAATTTTTAAATTTAACTAACTGAAAAATACTACATAATACTTATTTTATATATATTAACCTTTATCAAAATATACTATTAAAGAATGAAGCATTAAAATGAATGCCAATATGTAAGTTACATTATCAGATGTGGGCTTAGGTTAAGAAGTTGTCTGACATTATTTATTGATATTTTCAAATTTCAATTTTAATTGATATTTTAAAATTTCAATTTAAATTACTTTGTTTTTCAGATTGGTGTCTATATAAAATAGACATATATATATATATATATATATATATATATATATATATATATATATATATATATATATATATATATATATATATATATATATATATATATATATATATATATATATATATATATGGTGTAATACGGCAGTAGGCCTGTATCCCACAACAATGTTCCATCTATCAGTTAGGCCTGTATCATATAGCAACTTGAACTACGTATGCTAGAAAACTAAATAATAATAATAATAATAATAATAATAATAATAATAATAATAATAATAATAATAGGTATAAATGAAATAAAAGCTAAATAATAATACAAATATTAAAAAATTTGCATTGATATTTCCATATACCGAAGATAAGACAACTTCTTAACCTTTACCTCAGATGTGAAAGGGCAAATAAAAAAAATTCTTAAATGTACTAAATCATATAAAGTTAATGTATGGCAAGTATTTCTAAGTCTATCAGGAGCCTCTGCCAACAAATACCTCAACCTTTTGAGTGATGAATAAATATTAAGTATTGTATTTTTATTAAAACCAGTTACTCTCCTTTTTTATTACTATCATACTTGTTAATCTAATATTTTAATCATTTTTGTCTATTTATCTATTGAAAATTCTTCTTTTTCTCAAACTGGTTGAGGGAATATTTGAGGAAAATATCTATAAATAAAAAGAACTGAATTCTCTTACAGCAGACACAAAAATTTCAAGGAAGAGTGGTTATGGACATTAATGTGTCAGATGGTGAAGAGTTTCAGCAATGATAAGTTGAATCTATTAGAGAGATCAGAAAAAGCTGTGATAATATACATAGATTAGCTAGGGGTCATATTTGCAGTTCATCCTGACAATGTGTGTATCAGAGACTATAATAAACTTTGTGTGTGAATCCAAGCCTACAAGTAGCTGACATTACAAGTAAAAAATAAAGAAGAATATGAGAATAATCTTGTGGCTCTGGAGTATGAGACCTTTATTTCTCTTGATTTTCAAGGAAGACAAACCAGTTTGGAGGTAAATATAGAAGTGGTCTCTGGTTGAAAAGGAAGACTGGAGATTAGTTGAGTTTGATAGGGCAGTAAAATGAAGCCCAGTTTCTAGACTTAAAATTTTCAAAGCACATAGTCTACCAGTAGAGATGAAAAAATTTATGGGGGAACCTGCACATTATCATATGCTGCAATTCATTAGGGAATGACTTTTTATATCTTCATGTGAGACTCGCCACAAGTCTATTAAACTGTGGGATCTGAACATGTGTTGTGCATGTTAGCCACCCATTGGCGAATCAAATTTGAAAATACTTAAAACATTGGAAAAATATAGGTGCCTACTTGATAAAATTTCTAATAGATAATAACCCAAGAAGATGTCTATTAAACAATGTGATTATTCTCTAATCCTGAGAATACAACCAGATATCTATTAAACAATGTGATTATTCTCTAATCCTGAGAATACAACCAGATGTCTATTAAACAATGTGATTATTTCTGATTGTCTAACAACTTCTATCAGCCTACTTTCAAAGAACACGAAAAAGAAAAATCTTTACAATGTCTTCACCAGCAAGCATGTCTTTCTATCCACAGAGCTTAGAGCTTAGGCTACTTTGCCAAATATATTTGGACCAGAACCATTATCGGTCATATTTTCATAGAGGAGAAAAAGACGTTGTTTGTAAATGAAAATAGTTTTTTCCGGCTATGGTATTTTAAACTCGATAGCTGTACTCAACCAAAGAAGCCTAAAAGTTTTACTATTACCACGATTGTGAAATATATTGAATAGATAAACACACTACACTAATATTATATAGTCTTGATGTAATTAACATTCATAGGTGAAATTTTGCATACCGTACCACAGTTTAGATCGAACAGCTGACTTCAGAGTCGGGATGAATTGAAACACGAATTTTAAAAAATATTTTTCTATCCCAATCGTTAATTATTTTAAGGAGCTCATGAAGCGGTGTACTGCCACAGCCAACATTGTAAATTTTGGTACTCCTAAAAATATTTTATGTAATTTTGTCATCTCAAAAGTTAGTAGTCTATTTATATACAACTATTTATATTTATATGATGGTTCAAAGGAAAAAAAAATTCTTAGTAAGGTAGAAAAGTGCAAGATAAATTTTAACAAGAATAAATGTTAGTTTCTTCATCTGGATTTCTGTAAGATAAAAAGTGAATCTGATAAGAAGGATGAATAGCTTGAATCTATGGGAGGGAATACAATGGTAAATTTGGTTCTTGTAAAAATTTAAGGAGTGCTTGAACATTGTCTAAAAGACAGAAATATAGATAGTGAAATGTTAGAAATATTAAATTGTAACGTAGTACACGGTGGTAATATTTTAGGCTGTAATTAGACTTTCAAATTAATACTGTGCATAGGTTCGGGTCTTTTGTTTTAGGTGAGATAAAAACTTTGGTGAGATAGTGACATGCTGCCAGAAAAACGTGGATAATTTTTGAGTGTGAAAAACAAAAGTTAAAATGTTAACTAAAAAATTGATGTTTGTTTTTTTCAATAAGGAGATTTCTTAGGAGAGTATGAGGAAAATTTAGTTTTTAATCAGTTGACAATGTTATTGAGTGAATATTTTTCCATAGGTCACAAAAAGTTATATAATCAGGGCTCATAATAAAAGTGCAAAGAGAAAAAAAAAGTTATCTAAAGGTGAAAAAGTAGCTTCAAAAACACATGGTGGTTTTTTTTTTTTAGCTACAAGATATGAGCAAATATAGTTCTCTTTCAACATTTAAGGAACTGGGTCACTTTACAGATGATCAAGATATACAGGTGTGATTTACTTTACTCGGATATATATTTTTAAACTTTATTGATATTACTTCATATTGGATTTGGAATTTGGGTTTATTTTGAATCTCTTGCACTTCATAGTTGGTATTTTTTATGATCCTTTAGGGGTATTGATAATTTGCTTTTGCATGTTATTTCAGTTTATACATTTTTATTCATTTAGCATACTAGGATGCATGTGCAATGTATTTCTGAACTTTCAATTTTTCAGATCGAATAAATTTTATGAAATATTCAAGATTCTATTTAAAAAAAAAGGAAAAAAATTATAATTTTGTCATTTATGACGGTCTCGAAAAGTTAACTTCATTTCTACCGGTCTCTATTTTTCTTACGCAAGTACGTAAATATGCCTCACCTAGGATATTTTAAAATTTTCTTAACTCTGATATCTGGTTTCTTTTATCATATCAAATGCCAGTGAAATGGTAAGACTTAAAGAGTTAAAATTAATTAATTAATTAATTAATTTATATATATATATATATATATATATATATATATATATATATATATATATATATATATATATATATATATATATATATATATATATATATATATATATATATATATATATATGAAAGACTTCCCCACTAAATTATAAATGATTAATGCTCAGAGGATGGTCTCGAAGCAACTGACATTTGATCTTCCTCATATCTCTAGTTGGGACAAAAGGAACACAGTTACTTTCAATGCCTCAAAAACTCAGTATCTTCATTCATCTTTTCGATATAATCTTCCACTCAACTTTAACATCTTCGAAAACACACTCAAACTTTTTAATTGCCCTTAATATTCTTTTTTTTTCTCGTGATCTTTCTTGGAAGGATCTATTCTTTCTCGTCTTTCTAAGCAAGTTTGTAAGTATTCTGAGATGCTTTAGGAGAGTCTTGTCATCACCCTAGTTGCTGGTTACGTATAGAGGCTTTGTTTGTCCATGAATGAAATGTGCATCACATATCTTGTGTGTTTCAAACTACTATACTTCTCGTTAAGGAGTTTAGTCTTTTATATTACTATTAACTCTTTCCTATCTCTTTATAGCCGTCTATTGCTTTGTTTCATCACTCTCCGTATACTATTGCTATTGCGTATACTAATGGACATTGCTCTTCTCAAATCTCTCTAGTCGTAAACCTTCTCCTTTGAGGATAGATCTTGTGAATCGCCTTTCCACAGTTTTATCTTTCCTCTGTTCACCTCTGACTCCAGATGTACTCTACTGGTAAAGTGTGGAACAGATTCTCTTTATTTAGTTTCCCAACTTCCCTTGACTTGCACACTTTCAAACGCTGTGTAGAGGGCATGCCGACCTTTAATTTGGTCCTGATCTTACGTTTTTTCAACTCCAGTGAAAAGTACCTTTGCTTTACCCTATATATATATATATATATATATATATATATATATATATATATATATATATATATATATATATATATATATATATATATATATATATATATATATATATATATATATATATATATATATATATATATATATATATATATATATATATATATATATATATATATATATATATATATATATATATATATATATATATATATATATATATATATATATATATATATATATATATATATATATATATATATATATATATATATATATATATATATATATATATATATATATATATATATATATATATATATATATATATATATATATATATATATATATATATATATATATATAATATTACAAATAAAAGAACAATGTGAAATGACATAGGTTGGTAGAATTGTTACCTGTTGACATTCGCAGTAAATCCATCATTCTGCTAAAACTTTAGTAATATAAGGACCGTTTATTAAAATATGCTAGCGTAGATCCATTACTGGTTGCTTAATAAAATTTATATTAAATAAGAATGCACAAAAGGTAGTCATGAACCTTTCCCATA
>SEYY01001190.1:250000-255000 GCA_009176605.1 Armadillidium nasatum
ATATTTCTTTTGATTATTTTGCAACTAAAGTTTGCATTCTCCAAGTACAAATTTTTTTTTTTATGAGGGAAGGGGGGGGAGGGGACAGGGCTTCAAAATATCTATACCGCATTATTGGTGCTTTACTTTAAAATTTTCTCTTTGCAGTGTCTGTATAGGATTTTATTATCATTTATTTGTTTTTTTGTTTTTTTTTAAAGATATAAATACAGAAATTGAAGATCTGATGTATAATACGAAGATTTTATGACAAATCTTTATGAAGAAATCTGCAGGAAATTAACAAAGAGTCAAAGTTTCAAATTAAAACTGAAATGAATTACGAGTAGAAGGAATTAATCCTAAAAGATAATAAAATATAATTAAATGGTCAAATTCTTTAATAAAATTGCAAATAAATAGCAAAAAATAAAAATTCTCGATTTTAAGGTTTACCAAGCATATTAATCCCGACAAATAAAAAAAGTAATTATAATATATAATAATAAAAAAAAAAAACAATTTTCGTTATTTTTATTATTAAATTATTATTCCCATGAATTATTATTTTTATATGTCAAACAATCAAACTTTTACAAAATAAAATTTTTTAATTGCAGTATAGTGTCAAATTTCCCCCCCCCCCTTTTTTTCATGTGGGGTGATCTTAATTAATTAATTCCATTCACTCTGTAGGGGTTCTCGTCTCCCCCCTCCACCCCCATAATTTCCTTTTCAAATAATGCACTACAATTCATATCTTTGTCATTTGTCTATCCTTATATACATCAACCTTACTAACATTTTAGTACGTTTTACTACGATAAAAAAAAATAATATATATATATATATATATATATATATATATATATATATATATATATATATATATATATATATATATATATATATATATATATATATATTATATAATATATATATATATATTATATATAATATATATATATATATATATATATATATATATATAATATATATATATATATATATATATATATAATATATATTATATACGGAACGGTTGATTTAAAATGTTACTACAAAAAATTTTAACACAGAAACGTCATATTACGCAATGTTTCATTGGAACATTTTTTTTTTTTCAGAGTACTACTAACGAGATACTGATACAAATATAATATACGAGTAATAATAATAATAATAATAATAATAATAATAATAATAATAATAATAATAATAATAATAACAATAATGATAATAATGATAACAATAATAATAATAATAATTTTTCTTCATTATTATTATTATTATTATTATTATTATTTCATTCGGCAAACCAATTATAATAATTGCAAGCCAAATCCATTTCCCTATCTTTTCTCATAGAGTTGCGAATGTCGCGCAGGGAAATGTTTGTCTCAATGAGCGCACGCATACATACATACATACACGTGTGCACGCACGCACGCACGCACGCACGCACACAAACACATACTCACGGATATTGAATTAAAAATGACTTCAAAAGATATCAAATCTTAATTACAGACTGCGAAAATAATGGAAAATTATTATAATATTCAGAACTGTAATTTTGACAATAATTTAATCGAATGTTTTATTTTTTGTTTTTAATTTACATATTAATTTTTTAATTTATTACTTTTTTTTTGAGGGGGGGGGGAATTTATTAATGCTTATTTAATTTCATAATTTATTGATTTTGTTTATACAATAATTATAAAAAAATTTAATCTAATTTTATGTTCTGCAATTATAATTATATTATATATATATAATGATATTAAACGTGAATATTTTAATTAAAAAATTATTATTTGAATTGGTTTACAAACTATTGGTAAAAAGATTTACGAATCCGAAAATATGTTCGTTAAAGTTTTGATTAACCTCCTAATCGAACCAGGGACCAATCAACTACGAGCCGAAAATGATATAATTAATTAATGAAAAGCTCATTTTTATTGTGAAATAATAATGGAAGGAAAGTGTTAGTCAACCTCGGAATCAAACCAATAACCAATCGATTGCGAGCAGAATATAAAACCTATCAGGTTAAACATACGAGTAATCTTTGAATCTGAAATCGCCAGTTTATTTATTTAAAGGAAAAAAATTTAAACCTCTGTGTTTGCGTAGTGACGTAGTGAGGGGGGGTAGAAAGAGGGAGGGAGTGTATGTGGGTGCTGGGGTAGTTAGGGAGATATATAGTAGTTATAACCCCAAACCAATAAGAAACAATTAGAAAGAGGGAGGGAGTGTATGTGGGTGCTGGGGTAGTTAGGGAGATATATAGTAGTTATAACCCCAAACCAATAAGAAACAATTGAAAATTTTAGGTAAAATAAGTTGATAAAAAAAAAAAGGGATCATGGTTATAAGTGAAAATAATAATAACAATAATAATAATTAATGATAATAATAATAATAATAATTAATAATTTTAATTAAAATATTTCAACTAATATTTAAAATATTAGCTATAAATAAAGCTATAATAATAAATAATAATAATAATAATAATATATAATAATAATAATATAATATATATATATATATATATATATATATATATATATATATATATATATATATATATATATATATATATATATATATATATAATATATATATATATATATATATATATATATATATATATATATATATTTTATTTTTTTTAATAATATATATAAATATATATAAAATAATATAATATTATAATATATAATAATAAATAATAATTAATAATATATATATTATATATAATAATATATATATAATATATATATATATATATATATATATATATATATATATATAATATATATATATATATATATATATATATATTATATATATATATATATATATATATATATATATATATATATATATATATATATATATATATATATATATATATATATATATTATATATATATATATATATATATATATATATATATATATATATATATATATATATATATATATATATATATATATATATATATATATATATATATATATATATATATATATATTCTTGTGATTGCTTAATACGACTATATATTCTGAATTTTGATATACATATTAATATGTATATTCCAATTTTACCAAAAATTCGAGACCACAATTCACTACACAAAAAGCGACAGGATAACAAGAGACCCCAGGAGGGAGGGGGGTGGGTGGAGGAAAGAGTATTGAAGTTCTCTTACCTGTTTTGCGCCACTTTGGACAAAGCCTCAGGTGTCCTTATAAGTCTATCCAGCGTATGAACAATGGACAAGAAATTTGGCCTATGGTTTCTCTCTCGTTGCCAACAGTCTAACATTAATTGGTATATGGCTTCCGGGCATTCCATGGGAGCAGGGAGCCGGTACCCCTGAAACAAATATATATATATATAAATTTATAATACAATACCAAACTTTCCAATGCGTGTAAATGTATATATATTTGAATGAATTTTAGGAATCATCAGGAGACATAACCCATACTCACTAAAAAATGTGTTTATTTTATGTGAGAAAAATTCTATTTAGTTCAAAAACCCTTTCTTCCTATAGACTATTTTTAATATTTGTTATTTTTTTTTTATTTATTTATTTTTTTTTTTTGTAAAATAAGTGTATAGCTCTACGCCGCTGTACATGAGTGTACACTGGAGCACGAATGCAGAAGGAGAGATGTATAAAAATAATTTTAAAAAATAATCACCTTTTCAATGCTTTTGATAACGTCCTGGTTGCTCCAGTTCCAGTAGGGCCTCTCGCCGTAACTCATCACTTCCCACATAACGATACCTAAACTCCAAACGTCTGACGCAGATGTAAATTTCCGGTAGGCTATGGCTTCCGGAGCGGTCCACCGTACAGGTATTTTTCCACCCTACGGAGTTAATAACAATAATAATAATAATATGAAAATATTTTACAAACCCAGTCAATCAAGCCTCTCTGATTACTCATACTGACGCAAACTGTTTAATAGTTTCAATACTTCCACCACTACTCACCCTAGTAGTATAAGCTCCTTCTGTATGGCTCTCAATCTCTCTTGAGAGACCGAAATCAGCGATTTTGCATACAAGATTGGCGTTAACGAGGACATTCCTTGCAGCAAGGTCTCTGTGTACGTAATTCATTCCACTAAGGTATTGCATACCAGACGCGATGCAACGAAGCATACCAACTAACTGCAGTACTTGGAATTTTCCATCGTTAACCTAAAAAAAAAAAAGTGGGATAATATAAACGGTAGATCCCGTAACAGAAAAGTATTATGAGTAAGGTACATGTTTATATATTTTAATATATATATTTTCAATTTTTATACTTGAAGGTTATTAGATTATAGTATTATTACGCTATTTTATTATATTATTATAAGATTATATTGTTACACTTTTCAAATTTAAATTATCACAAAAATTAGTAGTAAATATAGTAAAAAATTTAAAAATAAAAATAAATATCCATTCAAAAAATGTTATAAAAAAATTAAATAAAAAAAAGGAAGCCATATAATTATTGATAAATACATTATATTTATTTTTTTTCTTTTTCTAAACTACAATATCTAATTCAAAATTAAGATTTCAAAGAATTTACAAACTGACATTTCCTTTTCATTAAATTTTTAAAAATATTTTTATCATATTAAAAAATAAATAAATATGAATGATTACCAATTAATTACTAGACATATACCACCTACAAATATCTACTGAATAGTAGTAAATAGTAAAGCTTTATAACAATTTTAATTTCATTTTTTATTTTAATTTTAATTTCATTTAATTAATTTTAATTTTAATTTAATTTTAATTTCATTCTCATTAAATATTTTTGTAATTTATTATTAGGAATCTGTAACATTCTTTTGCGAGTCTACAAATTCCTCTTTAGAAGGAATTTGTATATAGTTATAACTTCCTCTGTAGAATTCGTAACTTACTCTTAAAAATTGGTCGAGGGATCCATTTTCCATATATTCGGTAATAATCATAA
>SEYY01001190.1:282500-290000 GCA_009176605.1 Armadillidium nasatum
ATATATATATATATATATATATATATATATATATATATATATATATATATATATATATATATATATATATATATATATATATATATATATATATATATATATATATATATATATATATATATATATATAAGTATAATTTGAATTTAAAAATATATTAATATATAATTTATTACATCACGATTAAATGTATTATTACAAAGTTATTTTAAAGAAAACAGTTTTATATCTTTCCTGACATTCAATGGTATATATATATATATATATATATATATATATATATATATATATATATATATATATATATATATATATATATATATATATATATATATATATATATATATATATATATATATATATATATATATATATATATATATATAATATATTTATAATAGTATTCCGTGTATTAAAATAGTATTCAGAGAATGTTTTTTTTATTGTGAAAACGTTTTTATCCTTCAAATTCAAATTGCAGATTTCATAAGAGTAATAAACTCCCTTCCACACCGTCTTCATCCTACCTAAAACTTTTCCTCAATAATATACTTCACCATCTCTGGGTTTCCAAACTGAACCATTCGAATGATTAACTACTCTCAGCCCCAATACATATATATATATATATATATATATATATATATATATATATATATATATATATATATATATATATATATATATATATATATATATATATATATATATATATAATATATATATATATATATATATATATATATATATATATATATATATATATATATATAATATATATATATATATATATATATATATATATATATATATATATATATATATATATATATATATATATATATATATATATATATATATATATATATATATATATATATATATATATATATATATATATATATATATATATATATATATATATTCACACAGACGGTATGTATAACATGAAATCCGTGTCTATAAATTAGTAGAAAATCCACTTCAAGACAGGAATTTTCCTATTGCTTCTTTTTTATTATTATTAAAAAATTGAATTTTTAGTACGAGAATTAATAACGGCTTCTAAAACGAAAATAATAACGATAATAATCTATTTAAAGCTTGAATTGTGTGTGTGTGTGTGTGTTGGGGGGAGGGGGCGGAGAGTGTGTGTGTGTTTTTCCGTGTGTGTGTAGGAGGGGGGAGAGTGCTTAAATCACTCGCACCGAAAGCCCGTATTTAAGCTTTGTTAAAAAAAGGAGGGCCAAAAAGAAAAGTGCAGAATTTAAGGGTGTCAGTCACGATCATGTTGTTATTCATCGAGTGCCAGTGCCACACAATTGATTTCAATCACGTATAATAACATATAGGCATGATAGCAACGCTCCATTTATTTTTATATATATTATACTAATGGCAAATTCTGTGTTTGTACTTTATGTTTGAAATGTCTATCGTATTTGTGTTGTATGTATATAGGAAGTAGAATGAGATAATTTTAAATGAAGGGGGTAGGGGAAGTGGGAGGGTTATTTTAAAAATAACTACGGAATATAATTTAATTGGGGGATTCTTTTAAAAGTAGATTTGGGGTGGGGGATGGTTATTTTAAATAAAACTTTGGAAGTTTTTTTTTATTTTTAATTTTTAATTAATTAAATATAAAAATTTTGTTTCATACAAAACTTATCTGAAAAATTTCAGGAGCTTTCACTCCAACCACTAACAAATCTACCAATCTACTCTACATTTTATGAGTATGCGTAGGGAATTGTGGGTATCAAATATGCCAAAAAATATATAAAATTTTAATAGTAGTTCTACGATCTATTATTATTATTATTATTATTATTATTATTATTATTAATTTCCTTCATTTGAGAACGGGTTCTGATACCCTAAAGCTTCGGTTTCCACCTAGTTTACTTTGCCGAATTATAAACAAATTAATAATGAATATTGAAGAACGTTGGGATTTTGTAAGTACGCTCTTTTCTCAAAAAAAAAAAAAAAAAAAAAAAAAAAAAAAAAAAAAAAAAAAATAATAATATATATATATATATATATATATATATATATATATATATATATATATATATATATATATATATATATATATATATATATATTATATATATATATATATATATATATATATATATATATATTATATTATATATATATATATATATATATAAATATGAACATAGTATTTTGTTGATCCCTTTAGAGAATAAAGGTAATAAAAAATTAAAAGATAAATAAATAAATAAATAGACTTACTTTCGCAAGTTTGTCGGATGACATTGGCCTCGTAGCCTGGAAGGCAAGAACATTTTCCTGAGTTGAGTGACCATTGTCCGTCGCCTGTGCATAGGAAAGTAGGCGTGGCTTCTTCACGCGCATGCGCAACGCAACTGCCGGTTGCCTGCGCGATACTTGTCACCTCTTGGCCCGTTGGTGTCGTTGGAAAAAAGGCAAAGTTCTTCGTGATTTCAGGACACGTAATGTAATAAACCTAGATATATATATATATATATATATATATATATATATATATATATATATATATATATATATATATATATATATATATATATATATATATATATATATATATATATATATATATATATATATATATATATATATATATATATATATATATATATATATATATATATATATATATACCACATAAACCGTGGAATAAAATTTACACTGTATATACTGCTAATGGGGATTCGAGCCCTGACCTCTGAGATGGTATATTGGTTTGCGTAATGTCTTACCTTCTCAGAGGTCAGGGTTCGAATCCCCATTAGCAGTATATATATATATATATATATATATATATATATATATATATATATATATATATATATATATATATATATATATATATATATATATATATATATATATATATATATATATATTTCGTATTTTTTTTTAAAAAAAAAACCCTGTTAACTATTGTAAATTCATTTATAATGAGAAGGCAAATAATCCACATCTTGTATTTCTGTATTTTATTATCAAATAAAAGCCGAAAATACAGAATTGGCACGCAATGTGTCACGATTTATAAGAGAAAAAAAATGGCAGTGTTGCTATTATTTCTTCTTGATACGTTTGAATATTTGAGTAATATTAAAGTGATAAAATAGCGTGAAATTTTTATTCGTTTTATTTTTATTTTTTTTTTTTAAAAAAACTAAAAGAATTAAATTTTCTAAATTTTATTAAAAAAAATAAATAAATATCATAAACACTGACTAAAAAAAAACTACTTATAACTGAAAAGTATGACCACAGCCTAATAATATATTCGATTATGGTAAGACTATATGGAACCTAGCAGTGTATGTGTGAATGTATGTGTGTTTAGAGATGTGTGTGTGTAGAAGTGCTTTTATTTGAGTGTATGTATAATTTTTTTAACAGTTAGCCATCGCTAACTCATTTGAGTGTATGTATATGTGTATGTATGTAGAGGTATGTGTGTGCGTGTAGAAGTGTGTATGTGTGAGTGTAGAGATGTATTAAAGACATCTACTTTATTTAATAAATGTGAAAAAGATAACTCATTTGAATAAAAAAAAATAAAAAATAAAAAACTAAATAAAAAAAAAAAAATAAATAAATAAAATATATATATATATATATATATATATATATATATATATATATATATATATATATATATATATATATATATATATATATATATATATATATATATATATATATATATATATATATATATATATATATATATATATATATATATATATATATATATATATATATATATATATATATCACTGATGGGAGAATCCGCATTCGGATTCGGATTCGAGAATTGAAAAATTAACTGATTCGGATTCGAGAAAGAAATTCAAAACATCTGGATTAGGATTCGAAGGTTCCTGATTCAGATTCGAAACCTTTCATTTCCGTTGATATCAAAATTTATTACACCTTGTTTCTCCCACTAATAATTTTTTCTGATCTCTTACCAAAAACATCTCTAATAACTTCTGCAAATTTGCCTTTTCGCCTCTTATCGCTCTGATTGTACTGAATCTAACACTCCTTCCTGGAAAGGCTAATCTCTTCAGACTCTTTTCTTCATCTAATCAGACGATTCTATCGAACTTTATGCTACCTCTCCTCTCGGATGTTCTATGTCTCTATACTTGTAATCACACATGATCAGGTGCATGAGACTCTGAGATTTAAGGATGGCATTCCTCCTCTTGTTTTGAGGGAGTATGAGTCTGAATTAGCTACTATCCTAGTTCAACTCTACTCTCTATATCTTAAAGTAATATTACCCTCTGTGTTGGAAGGGCACATACGTCTAGTTGATCCCGAAAAAAGGTTGCTGTTATAATCATTCTAACTACCATCAAATAGCTACAGACTAAACAGGAACATTACGGTACTACTTCTTCAATTATTATTATTATTATTATTATTATTATTATTATTATTATAAGTACAACTAACCTTAATGGCCAAGAGTGAAATACATGCCCCCTGATCTCTAAAGGCGAAATAAACTCCCTTCTTGTTGACCGGAATCGACCTGACCTCCTTGTTTATGATGACCTCATTCGAATTCGTAAAGCGCCCTTCGTCAGCTGCGATTCGGTCAATCAGTCGGTAGCTCTCGGAGTCCCAGAACGGGGGCTCTTTCGTCGCAGCGTCGAATTCGTAATATAGTAACGAGAAAGTTTCTTTACCTGGATGGAGAATAAAACGAAATAAAATTTAAAAAAAAAAAACATATATATATATATATATATATATATATATATATATATATATATATATATATATATATATATATATATATATATATATATATATATATATATATATATATATATATATATATATATATATATATATATATATATATATATATATATATATATATATATATATATATATATATATATATATATATATATATTAAACTTAAATTTATCAAATCTCACGGGCATTGCCCTATTCGAGGAGGGGAACTTTTCTAGGCGTTATATACCTATGATCCACAAGTGGGATCGAACCAGCGCCTTCCACCACGTCAGGTCAATAACTCAACCGTTAGACCACAATACACAGATATATATATATATATATATATATATATATATATATATATATATATATATATATATATATATATATATATATATATATATATATATATATATATATATATAAGGAATATTTGGGAAGAAAATTTAACCTATTTACATGCAAAACAATTATTCTATAGATTTAACAACTTTGATACATGCATATCAGTTATCGTAAAGGAAAGCAATCATTGTTGTCAAAATTATGTGTGTGTGTGTGTGTGTGTGTGTGTGTGTGTGTGTGTGTGAGAGAGAGAGAGAGAGAGAGAGAGAGAGAGAGAGAGAGAGAGAGAGAGAGAGAGAGAGAGAGAGAGAGAATGATAGATAGATAGATAAGAGAAAGAAAGAAAGCAAGAAAGAATGAATGAATGATAGATAGATAGATAAAAGAAAGAAAGAAAAAATAGTCAAATATAATTCCCTCCCCCCCCCACCCCTCTGAAAAAAACATGTTTACATCAATGCTCTAAAAGATCAAATCCCGTCGGAACCGGCCAGCCAACGTTACCTTGCTTCGCTTACGGGAACATACCCACACACAAACAAACCTACACACGTAAACACACACATAGAGACAGAACAATTAAAACGACACTTAAAATTAATTGTCCAGCTACGAACACGATCTGCTGCATTCATATTTCACGCACATTTCACTCCCGGGCTTTTATTCGCATTCGAATGACTGCAGAATATGCGACACAACACTGAAGAAAATTGAAAATTAGTAAGTCAATTATAGGAAATCATCAACAGGACACTATCAACGTAATAATAATAATAATAATAATAATAATAATAATAATAATAATAATAATAATAATAATAATAATAAAAAAAAAAAAAATTTAAAAAAAAAATTTTTTATAATTTTTTAAAAAAAAAAAAATTTATTTATTTTTTTTTTGCATAACGCGCAACTTGTGATTACAAATAAACTAGTATACTCTTCTTATTAAATTTTTCCATTATTTTCATAAATATAAACATATTACCTGCATAAAGGTCTGCAGCAACTGTAAAGAAAAAAAAATATATTCACATTCCCTAATTTCTAATTCGAGTCAATAATATATATACTCTGGTCTCGTATATATAGAAATTTGGTTTTTATATATTTATCTTTTTAAACATCATGAATATGAAAAACTGACAATTCAACTGTATAACTGTTTACAATTACTATGTTAAGTCATACTTAGTTTCACTTTGCTCAAAATAATTAAATAATGGCAACTTCCACTGTAAGAGGCTAAGAGCTTCTCTCCCCTCTAATTTGCTATCTACCCCTTTACCCCCTCTTTTTTTTCCTTTTTTGCGCCACTGCATCTGCAACAAAATTTTGCCAGTTTCAAAGCTTCTATTCCACTGAAATTTATTTACAATAAATCCATACCTCTCAAATTTTTTTACCTTCTCTAGATCTATATTTCCATACCAATAATTTCCTTACTGTCCCAAGATCTATCATTTCATACCACTCAAGTTTAATTACTGTATCCGAATGTATCTCCAAACCACAAATTTCCTTACTGTCTGAAGATCTATCTTTTCATACCACTCAAGTTTCCTTACTGTCTCCTGATCTATCTTCATATCCGCACTATTATTGTCTCCGGACCAGTTGAATGCAATACTTACATTTTACATTGTAATATTAAGCATTTTAAGTTTTAACTTTCTTAATTTAATTTGATACTCATTCCATTAAATATGAATATTTCGAAAGACATTCTACTATACTACTTAAGAAGAAAGTTTCAAGAAAATGAAACTTTGTAACGGTAACCTAAACTGTAATATTTAGTGTTTGCTTGCTAATAACATAATTAACACGGTCTTAAAAACAATTAATAAAGCTAAATCTAAGCACTATTAACTTCTATGTTAAATCTTGTGTGTATATTTAACTGCGTGGTAGCTGAAAAATGCATTTCAATAATGGATGTATGTGCAATCATTAAAGGCAAAAAGAGTTGCATTGATAAGGAACAACTTGTCCCAACAGCAATTAGAGCATGTTAAACTATCATAACACGAGTTATCCACAATCCTTAGAAGTATATCAATCAAACCATTATCTTTTGTCAAAAAATTTTATAAATTTTAATGAAAGGGTTATCACGCACGAACAAAAAAAATAATTTCCATTTTCGTGTAATTTTCAATAACATTTATTACAAAAGAAATAAACCCCTTCCCCCCCCTCCCTTCTCACAACCTCAATTACTGACTCCTTGTCATTCTTGAATAAACACCGAATCTTTCCAACAGGAATATCGGTAACTGAATCATTCATTCTTCCTAATTTCTTTTTATATTTTAAAATATAGTAAGGTATACTGAATCAAAGGGAAAGCATTATCTT
>SEYY01001190.1:315000-317500 GCA_009176605.1 Armadillidium nasatum
ACTTTTGTTGTTCCTCAAATATTTAAATTATATAATAATTATTTTTAAATTAATATATATATATATTATTATATATAATATATATATATATATATATATATATATATATATATATATATATATATATATATATATATATATATATATGGTGGAGTCTGTGACTTTTCTTCTTATTGACTCTTCCGCTTTCACCAGTCTCCTTCTGCCCGTCGGATTGTTGCGTCACTCTCTCTATACTATCTCCATTACAATGGACTCTGTTCTCCTGAATTCTCCCGTTGCATATCTCATCCATCGAGAAGGGCTCGTGCGACTCGTCTTCTACACAGTTTTATCTTTTTCTATCTAACTCTCTGAACCCAGATTTACTCGCTATCTCAATCTTACGTGTACTTTATTGGTATAGTCGGAGCACACTCCCTTCATTTTTTTTCCCATTTTCCTATGACTTTCACACCTTCAAAACGCCGTGTATCGGAGCATATCGGCCTTTAACTTGATCAGATTTCCGACTTTTTCCCTACCTGATGGAAATTTTAGTAGGTCTCTGGCCTTCGCCACTTGGAATGAAATAATATAATATATATATATATATATATATATATATATATATATATATATATATATATATATTATTATATATATATATATAGGAACCGACCGGGGCCCGGCCCCGGCCAACCCCGGCCATTTTCACTGACCCCGGCTAAAAATCAGGGAAAACCGGGGTTGCCGGCCGGGGTTAAAATGGCAAGTTATACAATTTTTTTTTTTTTTTTTTTAAATTTTCAGCCGATTCTGCTGAAAATTTCAGTGTATATAGATTTTTTACCGGTAAGAAAGTCCATTTCTAGCGTTTTCCGAGTCTATTACGGTTAAAAGTTTTTTTTTTTTTTTTTTTTTTTTTTTTGTGGAAATTTTACCCTTTTTCAATAGAATGGCGGTGCCAAACCACTTTTTAGAATGAGCTGAAAGCTGGACTTATTTATTTAAAATTATATGGGCTACAAAAGTCTCTAATAGACTTTTGTTCCCAGAGTTATAGAAAAAATGTTATAAGCCAAAAACTGACCAACTATAGAAAAATAATTTTTTTGAACTAAAAAAATCCACCTTTTCAGACAAAATCTTTTTTAAAAAAATACAACTATAACATTTCAAATTTTTAGTGTGTATAGAGGAGGGGTGGGGCTACAAATTCCTCTATGTACTTTATTCGATGACATTCGTTGTTTTGAGATATAGCCTTCAAAAAGGTCCATTTTTGGCCAAATTTCAAAAATTCCCAAAGTTTGAGAGGCTATATCTCGCTTCAAAAGGGCATTTAAAAATGCACATATAAAATTGTTGCCCTGTTCCTCTTCTAAACATATTCACAAATAAAAAAAAATAGTAGGTAGCGATTTTTTTTAAATAATATTTTTCCTCCAGAAGGGTACGATTTTTGCAAATTTTTTTTCAAGTGCTTATAACTTTTTTCTAGACGTGATATCAAAAATCTATTCCCACCAATGCAAGAAATTGGGGCAAAGGTATTCAGTTAAATTTTCAGCTCATGTGGACCAGTGGTTTGACCAGTTATTCATTTTTTTCAACTTTGGATCCAAATAAGTTTCAAACCGTTATAGACTCAAAAAAATGCTCGAAATCAACTCAGAACTTCGTGAAAAAATTCACATCCTTTGAAAATTTCAGCTCAATCAGTCAAATAATAAAAAATATTTCAAAAACAAAATATAAGAAAATTAAGATTTTTTTCTTTTCTGTTTCTTTTGACCGCTCCTTTTCTGCTAGTGAATGTTCATCTTTGTGTTTTGATTTTAGATACTCCAAAAAGATTTGGTTGAATTTTTTTTATTTGTAGCACCCGGAGGTTCTCTTCTAATTTTCTGACTGCAGATGTTACATTTAGCTATTTCGAGCCTATCCTGAAACATTGTAAAGTATTCAAATACTGCAGAAGCTGATCTTTTAGCCATATTGACTGAAAGTATAAACAAAATAATAATTTTTAAATAATGCAGCTGATACAAGTTTGATACATGGCAAAAAATAACAATGATATGTAAATATGTAGGTTATATTGATAATTTTACATCTTACATTTTTCAAACTTTACCTTTGGGTCTTACCTAGGTAAACGTGTTAAATCACTATTATGAATTAGAATAATTTTTTTTTAATTTTTGTACTTTTTTTAAACTTTAAATATACAAAACTGTAATTTTCTGATTTTTTTTTAGAGAAAATGCATATAATCATTAATTTAAGTGAATGTTGGCTATTCTACTCCTTCCTTACAATTAAATAAACCTTATATCTAATTTTCTTAACCTAAATTTCAGTGCTTTTGACCTCTTTACAAATTTTAGGAAAACCCCGGCCAGAACCCCGGCCCCGGGCCCCTGCCCGCCAAATTAGTGACCCCGGCCCCGGCCAAATTCCAGCCCCGGTCGGTTCCTATATATATATATATATATATATATATATATATTATATA
>SEYY01001190.1:322957-325457 GCA_009176605.1 Armadillidium nasatum
TTAAAAAGAAAATTTGGAATATAAATCAAAATAATATGTAGGAAAAAAAATATTAAATGAGAGAGAGAGAGAGAGAGAGAATATGCATTCAAATATTATTTGAATGCAAATTTTCATTTAACTTAGGTTTGTGATGCCAAATATATAATAAATATTCTAGCGAATTGTAGGACCTAAATATCCAATAGTAACTCCATCAATTTGTGTGTAAAAATTTTCCATCAAATAAAAACATTATATCTTTAGCAGCTATACGTAATAATTCTTCAAAACTAGATATATCCAAATATTTATTTTATTTTACTGTTATTTTGTTAATTTAATCATTATTATTTTTTTTTTATCCTGTTGTAAGCCTTGAGAATGGGTTAAAGGTTCTCACCCGAAACTAGTCGGTAGTAAAAATTTCTTAAAAATGTATTATAAGTTTGTTATGATCCTTTTTATATATATATTATATATTATATATATATATATATAATATATATATATATTATTATATAATATAATATTATAATATAATAAAAAAAAAAAAAATGTGTGTGTGTGTGTTCAAAAAAACTGAGTTTATTATATATACAAAAGATAATCATAAAAATAAAATATATAAAAAGCTAAGAAATAATAAACATATATTGATTTATTCTGCTCGCACAAAAACTTATATAAATTTTTACCTACCACTACTACTAAAACAACAATATTATTTTAATTTTTAATTTTTTTTTTTTTTTTTTTTAAATCCTGAAGTTTATCTTTATTTTATTAATTTCCTACCGGTACTTTTGGTACTTAAATATGGATGCTACAATATAGGTAAAAAATAACTATTCCTGAACCACCACTCGTGGGTCGGGAGGGTTAGAGGTACGGCGTCCTTCACTTTTCGCTAATTGCTTTTACCAAATTAAATTGATATAATAAAATGGAATTTATATATTTATAATTCTATGAATATTTTTTTCCCTTTACTTTAAAAAAAAAAAAAAAAAACAATTTAAAAAAAAAAAAAAAAAAATAAATTTTAAGAAATTGAAAATAATTTAAACAAAATTGATATTCAAACGTAATAAATAAAATAAATAATAAATAATAAATAATAAATAAATAAATAAATAAATAAATAAGGGAAAAAAACATCTCTTACACTCAGATGATGTACGACAGATATTCTTTGAAGAAACATTAAAGAGAAGAGAACATTTTTTAAAAACCTGTAAAAAACCTGTTTTTTTTTTTTTTGCTTTTTTTTGTAGCAGTGATGGAGGGGTGAGGGTGAGGGGGGAGGGGGGAAGGTTGATCGTTCACAGGGTTTGTCAAAAGGATTTTGATTCGTTTATAACAATTTTTATGAGGAAAATCTTTGTGTGTTTAAACATTAAAGGAATTCGAACAAGAATTAGGTACATATGTTCGTCATATGTGTGTGTGTATGTGTGTTCTTGTGTGTGTGTCTTGTGTGTGTGTGTGTATGTGTGTTCTTGTGTGTGTGTCTAGGTGAGTATGTGTATGTAGGAACAAATATTTGATCGAATTAAAGAGAGCTTTGGTTCTTGAATCAAGAACATTAATTTCTTGAATAATAATAAAAAAAATGTTTATAAATCAAGAACAATTATTTCATGAAAATTTAAAAAAGAAAATGTTTAAAAATCAAGAGCATTTACTTCTTGAAGTTAAAGAGCTTAGCTTCTGAAATCAAGAATATAATTTTCTTGAATAAATTAATAATAGAGTTCATATTACAGAAGTTTAATTCTTGATTTAAGCTAAAATTATTCCCTCTTGAATCAAGGAATCTTTTGTTCTTGAATTGTGGGAAAACATTTATTGAAATCAAGCAAACTTAGCTCTTGAACCTCGGTTACTTTAATCTTTATATATATATATATATATATATAATATATATATATATATATATATATATATATATATATATATATATATATATATATATATATATATATATATATATATATATATATATATATATATATATATATATATAAAATGAAGCACTGCGTCTAAATTATAATACCGAATTTTTCTACCGAATATAGTTTACCAATACCGATTAATCGGTTTGTATTCATAGCTTAGAAAAAGCATAATGATCGGTACTGTTTCATTTGAAAAAAAACTAGTACAACTCTTCAATTCAAATATAAACTGTTAAGTAAGTATTAATTATTATAAATATTAAATGAAATTAAATATTATATTAAGTATTATAATATTAAACCACCAAAAAAAATTAAAAACTAAAATAAAAAAATATATTAAAAAAAAATATGAAGCTCAATATTGATGGCATTGTATTGTTTTTATAACGCATTATAAGTATTAAATTATATTAGGTATTATAAATAATAAACCCAACAAAACTTTATAAATTAAAATAAAGAATTTTTTTTTTTTAAATGTGAAGTGCAAAAATGATGGCATTGTGATTCTTTTTATTAAGTAATTTAATCATGGCAAATCGTAAAGGAGAAGAGAA
>SEYY01001190.1:327957-330457 GCA_009176605.1 Armadillidium nasatum
CGAACATACAAAAACGCATACACATAGGTGTACACGGACATACAAAAACGCATACACACATATATTTACACGAACATTCAAAAACTCATACACACACACACACACACAATGTCAACGTACTTGGCTAGTTTTGAATTTATTACTTATTAACATGACATAAGACAAAATCTCTTTAAAAATAAACATGAAAGGCAGCTTCCTTTCAATATTAAATTAACATTCTTTAAATGATAACATTCCTAATTATAAGTATTAAATATAATTAAAGTTATAATTTATTACGTTTTTATTTCCAATATTAATAGTGATTACAATTTCTACAATGACAATAAATATCAATAATATTAAAATAAATGCGGAATTAAAATTTTTAATAATAATAGAAAATTTCTTACTACAACATCTATTCACCCTTCAATGGTAATTTATATATATATTATATATATATATATATATATATATATATATATATATATATATATATATATATATATATATATTATATATATATTTTATATATAATAATATATATAATATATATATATATATATATATATATATATATATATATATATATATATATATATATATATATATATATATATATATATATATATATATATATATATATATATATATATATATATCAGCAGAAGTAGAAGCATGTGATAGGAGAGTCAGGGTAACCGGGACAGAAATTCAGCTCTGTTTACTTTATTGCTTGTAAACAAATTTTGGTCTATAGCGCTGGAAACCACTGCGCTGAGAATCATAATCTTTTAAAGAAATTTTTTTAAACTTTTAATTGTAATTTCTATGACAAATGGTTATTAGAATAATGGTTTCACGGACTGTGAATCCAGAAAATACCTTTGAATATTCATTTGAGATGGAAATTCGTTATAATTTGCTTTGCAAAATAATGAATTTCCACTTCAAATGAATATCTCTTCTAAATAGACATGAAAAAACTATATAAGCAACGCTTCTCTTATATTTTTAAATCAAAATCTCACACAAAAGAATGATGTTTTTACACTTTTTCTAACTTTTATCAAATACAAGAGGAAATTGCTTATCAACCTTATTGTCTGGTTTGAAATCCGTGTGCAATAAATACGTAAAAGAACGTTAAACAAATACATTTAATTTGGGTTTCAGGACATATATGCAAATAACACTGAATGAAGAAGAGCAGTTCTAAATCTTTTAGGGTTCTTGGCACTACTGTATGAGGTCACAACTTCACACACACAAGTCTATAATTACATATATATATATATATATATATATATATATATATATATATATATATATATATATATATATATATATATATATATATATATATATATATATATATATATATATATATATATATTATATATATATACCACTCTCACGAGCAGATATATATATATATATTACAGTGAAAAAATTAACCCAAAAATTTTTGTCTTGTTTTTTTCACAGTTTAACACGCTTCCACAGGGTGGAGCGACCCCCAGACTGAGAACCCCTGAATTTTGTAGAGATGGAGAAAGGAAATATTCTATTTTGCATTCCTGCTACTTTTAAAGTATCCAGACATTGATTATATAAAATTATAAGAATTTACAACTCACGGTATGACATTGATACTGATATAGGCAACCTGCGGCCCCCAAAGTTCTGGTTAACAACACTCAAAACACAAATTTCACATTAAAAGAGGTAAGACTCTCAACGTTGTTTTAAAGTACAATTTTTTTTTATTATTCCAATTATATAAAGAATATAAAGTTAACATAATATTTGTTATGGCTCTCAACAATGTGAAGATGTCAGCGTACGAACCTTAACCAAATGAAAAACGGTAGTAAGTGGCCCGCAAGTCAAAAAAAAAAATAATAATAATAATAATAAATGCTCATGACTGGATTGTGGTAGACGAGAATAAATTGAATTGGCTAGACTTAGACTCGACTGTATTTTATTATAAATTAAAAAAAGTTAAATAATTATTAAATAAATTCGTAATGATTCACCTTTTTTGAGAAAAATCCATTTAAAATAATTGTTAAACAAGACTCACTCTAAAACATATTTTTATTCACTTTATTGATCTTTTCTAATTGATATAATATTGAATTTCCTTTAGTAATTCTTTAACTTAATTTATAAAATTAAATTATAAATTATAAATTAATTTATAATTTATAATTTATATAATTAAATTTATATATATATATATAAATATATATATATATATATATATTATATATATATATATATATATATAATATATATATATATATATATATATATATATATATATATATATATATATATATATATCTTGTTCAAATGTGTTTAGTGAAAGAAAGTTTAGTCGTACAGGAAACATTTACACTGAGAAAAGAAATCGAATTTCTCCTGAATTGCCAAAAAAGTTATTTTTTTTCAATAATTTACAAGCACTTCATTGTAAGTACAATATTCCCAATAATAAAAGTTTCAC
>SEYY01001190.1:355457-357957 GCA_009176605.1 Armadillidium nasatum
AGGTCTTAAAGTTCATAAAATGATTCTTCGCCTTGTCAAGAAGCATCCAATTGGGCGGGCTACAACACCCTTCTTCGTCTTTCGCAAATTCTGTCTAAGAAAGGATTATGTTGGCCAAAGTTTCCTTATTCAGAAGAGTCATATGTTAATATATATTTTGTGTTTAAACTTCCTGTGCCCTTTTTCGTGAGATGTCATGCTCGCTATGTATCTTTTTTTACTCTGCCTCACAATAAATTACTTTTATCAAGCTTTTTGTTTGGTTCAGTTCCTATTTGTGTTTTTAAAGTAAGAAACTTTATTTTCTTATTTGAAATATTTCTATATTAAAATTATTTCTTATTTCCACTGACAGAAGCGACTTCCTCTGACTCTTTCGTAAGATACCATGCTCCTATTATCTCTTATTTTGAGTGAAAACTTAGTTTTTATGAAGCTAAATTATATGCTAATTAAGTAACTTTTAGTGTATTTCTCGTGAGAAACCATGCTTGTCATATCTCTTATTTTGACAATTGGACTTTAAGGATGCTGGTAAGTAACTTCATCTTCCTTTATCGTAACATATCACGCTTCGTGTCTCTTAGTTTGTCCTACAATTTGACTTTAAGGATGCTGGTAAGTAACTTTTTCAACCTTTTTCCTGACACATCATGCTTGCCATGCTTATTTTACCTAACAGTTTAACTTAAATCAAGCTAAGTATGAGACTTATTGGTTAAAATTCCTCTTCCTATTTTTACTGCTCCATCAGCATTTTTGTCTCAAATCAATGCGACACCAAAGCTTACGTGACAACAAATCAGACTCAAATGTAGATAAGATAATAACGTATTTGATTTCTAGAAATTCTCTGCCAAAAGTTTTTAAAACATAAATTAGAACAAATATACAGAGCGATTTGGTCGTGTGGTTTGAAAGTACGGGGATCGATCCCTCATCCAGGTCCTAGCAAGAAACATCCTAGAAAGTACCCCTTACAGTTTTTATATAATAATAATAATATAATTTTTTCATCATTTGCATTACTGTTATTCGGTCCCCTCCAAAAAAAAAAAAATCAGAACATTCAATACTTCCATTCCTACATTCCACTCCACTAAATCCAATCCGCAAAAAGCACTGCAACAAAACTCTCCATTAATTAGAGTACCAAAATAATACACTATTTCCTACCATACAACTACTGTAATAAGTATTAATTAACTATTAGGCTCATTCATACATTTCACTCTAGAAATACCAATCCCCCCAAAAAAAATCCGTAACAAAATTCAACACCAATTAACGTACCAACTCAACACATCACTACCTACCATATAATTACTACAATTTATTTAATTTGGATTTACTAAACGGATTCGGATATCAGAATAGAAAAGATCTTCTCGAAACCTGACACAGAATCGGAACTTCCGATCCGAGTATAGGTAATAATATAGACTGCATTTACCCACTGAATACTCCACAAAACTCCAAGTCCTAATTTAGAAAACTTATTTTGCAGAGTCAATAAATAAAAACATTTATAACAGTTTCATAACAAATAAAAACTCAATAGAAATTCCAAAACACACATTCAGACACACACACACACAACATATATATATAATTATATATATATATATATATATATATTATATATATATATATATATATATAATATATATATATATATATATATATATATATATATATATATATACATACGTATACACGCACGCATGTACAGTCGTGAACAAAAGTTCGTTCCTATTAGGCTGGAAATAAATATTTATATAAAATGGAAATCATTTCATAAAAGCTCTATTTTGAATAAAAAGACAATAAAAACATTGAGAGGGGCTTAATTGAACTGTTTTTGGCTGAACCTGAAATGATCCCCATTTTATATAAATATTTATTTCCAGCCTAATAGGAACGAACTTTTGTTCACGACTGTACATATAGCAAAAAAAAAAAAAAAAAAAAAAAAATACATAATAATTTTGTATCTAACTCTTTCGTTTTCCAGACACCCAACCTCATCTCCCCCCTCGCCCCTCCTCCCACAACAACGATTCTGATTTTCATATTGACATAATTTTAAAAGAAATTCAAAACTTCAATTTTAAATTAGAAATTTATTCCGAAATTCACTTCGGATTTTAACCTTTTTTTATTTTTTTATTTTTAATTCGATTATAAAAAGTTGTGGGAGAAAAATAAAACTAATTAAATGACAAAAAGATATATATATATATATATATATATATATATATATATATATATATATATATATATATATATATATATATATATATATATATATATATATATATATATATATATATATATATATATATATCAGCTGGAGTAGCTGAGCCCTTTAAAGAACTTTATAGCAACATTTGTGAAATAATATTTCTAAGGTACTTTATTTATTCATTTATTATTATTATTATTATTATTATTATTATTATTATTATTATTATTATTATTATTATTATTATTATTTGAA
>SEYY01001190.1:362957-372957 GCA_009176605.1 Armadillidium nasatum
CTTAAAGGTAAAGGTTGTATATGTTGTACATGTTTTTAGTGATGAATGAGGATGTTGAAATACAGTTTGTGGAAAGCTGTACTTACAAAAAAATCTAAAATACAGTTTGCAGAAAACTGTACTTGTAAGAAACTGAAATTTAGTTTAAAGAAAACTAAAATACAGTTTGTAGAAAACTGTTCATATTAAAGAACGTTTTCCTTTGAACTTTTTTCCTCTCTACTCTACGATACATTTGAAAGATCATAATTCAGATTCTGTACCTTTAACCCTTTTTTTTTTACAATGCTCACTGCAGGGCTTATGAATTCGGTTATAAAGTAATAACGATTCCCATTCTCATTCCCGTTCTGATTCAAATTATTTTTACAATACAATTCTGATAAAAAAAAAATTTTTTAAACTGATTCCGTGATTTCAAAAACCTTGATATTCATTTCCATTTTATAATTTTGGTTCAATGTATAGGAATTTATTTGGTCATATTTTAAGAACAGAAACACAATAAGTATTTCGCTCTTCTCCTTCGTTTTTAATACCCTCTTCAATTAGTTATCAATCATCACTTATACCAATTATATATATATATATATATATATATATATATATATATATATATATATATATATATATATATATATATATATATATATATATATATATATATATATATATATATATATATATATATATATATATATATATATATATATATATATATATATATATATATATATATATATATATATATATATATATATATATATATATATATATATATATATATATATATATATATATATATATATATATATATATATATAATTTTTAATTTCTGCTTATGCAATCAATCACTAATCTATCTCTATTTCACCCCTAATTGGGTTGAGAGATAAAGAATTAACTTCAATTGATGGGATGAAAAGTCTCTATCACTCCAAAAATTGTCCTAACGAATCGTTGGGACAAGTGGCAAAAATGTCACAACAAAATTTTTTCGGTTTTTTTCTTATTAGAAAATAAATCGGTGAAGCGACTTATCTTATGCCTAACATGTCTTTTCTCTATTGAAAATTTTACTGTTACATTTTTGCAACTTGTCCCAACGATTCGTTAGGATAATTTTTACAGTGTACGACTAATTTTTTAAAAAAAGATCTCATTCTCTTATACTCCTTTAACATTTGCTAAATCAATCGTGAAAACCTTATTTTACTACTACTATGACTATTAAGTAATACTACATGTGAAGCGGGGCACTGGGGACAGCATATATATATATATATATATATATATATATATATATATATATATATATATATATATATATATATATATATATATATATATATATATATATATATATATATATATATATATATATATATATATATATATATGAGTAACAGACAATACAACGTACAGAAGGGAAACATTCAAAGATTTTCGGACATGTTGATAGATTGCGAAGGCAATATTAAGTTATTAGGATGCGATTTCCTCGGTCTCCTTCGTCGTCGTCGTCGTCGCCGTCTTCGTTGTCGCTGTCTCCGTCGCCGTCGCCTTCGTTGTCGAAGGAAACGCTTGCATGCAATCGCTTCTTTGCCTTCTCATTCTTTCCATCCTCTTGAAAATAGCAAAACCTGCTCTATTTAAATTCATTCCCCCCCTTACATCTCTCTCCCTCCCCTCTCCCCTGTCATTCTCCAAACACTTGCTTCCCTCCCCCTCCCCCTCTCCCCCAACACCTCCCTAACTGAGAAAACCCTTCCCTTAAACCTCCATTGAAAATACCTTGAAACCTGCCTCTACATCTTCAGTATAAGTTTATCCCTAAATTCAAATCATCAAACGTAACAATCCCTCCCAATTTAAACCCTTCCCCCAATAATATCCTCCCATTTTCAACCCTCAATGCAGCACATAATTCTCCCTTTCAACCCTCCTACCCCCCAAAAATAAGGTCCTCCCCCATCCAGCAACTTCTCCATTCCCCCGTTTTCCTCTATACAACCCAAACAGATGAAAATTCCTTTACGAGATAAACTTAGTAATAATAATAATAATGATAATAATAATAATATATATATGAAATAGTTTCAATTAAACGTAATTCTATATACATATTTATATGAATATATTTTCATTTAATAATAATAATAAAAAAAAGAGAATTAAAAATTTTACTTCAGTTATTTAAATAATTATAATTAATAAACTTTTTTTTTTCCTTTTAAGTCAATAAAATATAAAATACTTTTATGATGTTTATAAGTAGTAGTATATAGTAGTAGTAGTAGTAATTATATTATTATTAGTAGTAATTATCTTTATTTACCATTTAGTAATAAATGTATAGTAATTATTGTATTACTATTATCATAATTATTAGCAATAGTAGTTTATTATTATTATTATTATTATTATTATTATTATTAACAGTATTTTTTGCAGTAATTGCTATTACAATAATTATTTTATTTAATACTAGTAATAGTTTTTCTTTATTTATTATTATTATTATTATTATTATTATTATTATTATTATTATTATTATTATTATTATTATTATTATTATTATTTTTTTTTTTTTTTTTTTAATTATTTTTTTTTTTTTATTATTATTTTTATTATTATTATTATTATTATTATTATTATTATTATTATTTATTATTAAATTAATTAAATTAAAAAAAAAATTAAATTATTATTATTATTATTATTATTATTATTATTATTATTATTATTATTATTATTATTATTATTATTATTATTATTATTATTATTATTATTATTATTATTATTATTACGTTTAAAAAATGTGTTGAACTGCGACTAGAATCTTGGCTACTGGTATTAAACCGCGACTAATCGGTAATCTTCGTTCTTTTGCCAAATTTTTTTTTTTTTTTTTTCACCTTCTCTTAAAATAATAATAATAATAATAATAATAATAATAATAATAATAATAATAATTAAATAATAATAATAATAATAAAGGTTATATATATATATATATATATATATATATATATATATATATATATATATATATATATATATATATATATATATATATATATATATATATATATATATATATATATATATATATATATGTGTGTGTGTGTGTGTGTGTGGCATAAACACACACATATTAAATATGAGGTTCAATGCCTTTTGAATTAAATTCCTTTTTCTCTTCCATCCAAAAAAAACTATTTTTTTTTTTTTTTTAACTATTTTATTTTTATTTTAAAATATTTTGCATTAAATACAATGAATGTCAAATGAATTAATATATATATATATATATATATATATATATATATATATATATATATATATATATATATATATATATATATATATATATATATATATATATATATATATATATATATATATATATATATATATATATATATTCTTTTTATACCCCTGTTTGAAGCTTAAATTAGTAATTAGGCACTTTTATTCACTATATGAGTTAAAACATTTTAAAAAATTAGTTAAGACAACTGTCGAGCTTTCGTGCTCATCACTCGAGACACTTCTTCAGGACAATTCGTCTAAATGATCATTTGGATATAATGTTAATTTTGTATGGCTACTTTTAGATATTTATTTTGGCAACGTTGGTAAGTTCTTCAAGGTTGTGCATAGTCTATTTGATTTATTTAACATTTTATTTGTGATTATTGTCAAGAGGGAATTCGCCTTTTATTAAGTTCATGTTTTGTGTATTTTTAATAATGAATGATTCAATTTAAGCTTCAAACAGGGGTATAAAAAGAATAAATATATATACATTTACGGTTCTAAATAGTAAATTACAAATATATATATATATATATATATATATATATATATATATATATATATATATATATATATATATATATATATATATATATATATATATATATATATATATATATATATATATATATATATATATATATATATCTTGCTTTAAACCCTACAGTAAAATTTTCTACAACGAACATGTATTAACTCTTTTATTATTTCTTCATTAATATAAATTATTCAATTTATAGCCTCCTCTCCCATCTACCCCCATCTCCCCAAAAAAAATTGTAATGCAGTTTCTCATTCTCAAATATATTAACTTTTTCCCTCCAAAATATTAAATTTCGTAAATAACATTTTTTTAATGTTATTTCAGAGAAACAATACTAATCTCTCTCTCTCTCTCACTCACTTTTAATACAAGAAAAAGGAGTATCAACCACAACATAGCTTGTAGCACTTACACCTATTTTAATAAGTGTTATTCACCTTTACAAAACTGCTTCCTTGCAGAGAAATGCTGCGTCTTATCCGCCCAAATATGACGATAAAGAAGGTTTATTATTTTCATGCTATTTATTGGGTTGTGGTCACTTATGTCAAGCGCTTAAGGCTAATCGGTTTAAATTACATTATAATTACATTATAATTTACCTTGTTTTTCTAAGTTACCTATAATTTATTACCGCAATTATACTTGTCGCAGTTGTAATCCTCCAACTTTAATCTTATGTTGGCCCATTTTTCTTCTACACATCGATGCATTCTAAAAAAAACTCTTATACACAAATTTATTTTCTTTTTTTTCTAAACGATTGTTTACATAAATATTTGATAAGAAAATATTTCACTTGAATGGTATAATAATAAGTCTTATAAGCTACACACGAAAAAAATCCATAAATGTTCCTTATGTCACATGTATGCAAGACATATTTTTGGATATTAATGGTATGTGGGTTTATAAGATTCATCTACTGGCGATATGCTTTCTTATAGCTCTCGCTCATATGCGGTTCAGGGTTCGATTCCTTGAGATGGAAGTCTAAAAGCGTACCAGTTTCGAGATGAATCAAAAACTTTTAAATTATCAACCCTACATTTTTTTTTTTTTTTAATGAAATTTGTCATTAAATTCTAGATTCAGTCTTGCTTCACATTTGGCTACAGTTGCAGACAAAAGTTTCACAGTCACTTCCACTTTCCGTAAGAAAAAAAAAAGAATAAGAAAAAAAAGATACGTTGACACCAATCGTTGACAAAAACTCTTTCCATTTTTTTTAGGTGCGTGTGTGTTCGGATATTCAGAAATAGAGGGGAAAAAAGGGATAGAAGAAAACGCTTACCCTTTCAAATCCATCTCCCCTCAAACCCCGAAAACTATATATATATATATATATATATATATATATATATATATATATATATATATATATATATATATATATATATATATATATATATATATATATATATAATATATATATATATTATTACTATTATTATTTTTAATTATGAAACTGCGAAAATTTTTAAGTAATAATAATAATATAATAATAATAATAATAATAATAATAATAATAATAATAATAATAATAATAATAATAAAATGCTGAAGGTATATATTATATATATATATATATATATATATATATATATATATATAGATATATATTATATATATATATATATATATAGTGGAACTCCAGTATTCGTCATTAATCCGTTCCTGAGGGGATGAGAATATCGAAAAACGAATATCGAATAATTTTTCCCATAGGAATTAACTAAAAATGGATTAATTCGTTCCAGCCTAATTTTGCCTATCTAATTAAAAAAACATATTAACTTTAATTTAATTAAATAATTTTTTAAAAAATTTTTGATAATAAAAAATTTTAATTAATTGAAAAAAAGTTAAAAGAGGTTCAAAAATGAAAATTTTCTTATATTTCTAAGAAGAAAGATTAATTAAATTTTATTTTTAAAATAAAAAGAATTTATTTTATTAGTCGAAGAAAATATTTAAAAATTTAAATTAAAAAATTAAAATAAGTTGATTCAAAATTAAATTTCAATCTAGAAGAAATTTCCGAAAAGGTCTTTTAGTAATTTCAAATCACTGTACAATTTCGGAAGAGGTCTAAATAATATTAAATCAAAATCGTACTGCCATAAAAATAATAATATGAAACTTGTGTAAGGTAGAAAAGGATAAACGACGTAGTCATACAAATGAGGAATTATTTTACCTTTCTGGATGAGAAAAACCAATTTGTTATTAGTTTTTTTTTTAAGGTTATAGGCTTTCGTAGGTAGTTCTGCACGAATATTGAATTTTACGAATATAAAAAAAAAAAAATTACAGGGCTAATAATAATAATAATAATAATAATGGAAAAATATTATAGTATATATATATATATATATATATATATATATATATATATATATATATATATATATATATATATATATATATATATATATATATATATATATATATATATATATATATATATATCACTTTTTCAGCAATTTTTCATTATTATTATTATTATTATGATTATTATTAATTATTATTATTATTATTATTACTTAAAAAATTTTTCGCAGTTTCATAATTAAAAATAATAATAGTAATAATAATAAAAGTTTCATTGATAAATTCCCTGAATCAAAATTTACGAGAAAATTTTCTTCACACAGACTCTCTCTCATGTTTCACATAAACACATTTTTTTTTCTAAATAATGGAAGCCACATATGGAGATGTAATTTCGAAGCGCGCGATCTCCAAAAAAGATTAAAATGTAAATAATACCTCTCTGCCTCTCCAAATATGTCGCCCACCTTCCCGATATATATACCTATATATAAGAGAAAGAGAGAGAGATTCTAGCTAATTGAAATTATCAAACAAGCTCCTAATTTTAAAGTAATTAAAAAAATATATTAAAAAAAAAAAAAAAAAAAAAAAAAAAAAAAAAAAAAAATAAAAAAAAAAAAAAAAAAAAAAACCAAAAAAAACACACAAAAAAAAAAAAAAAGGACTAATATGAAAAGACTATGAGGGATACTATGACAAACAAACAAACAAACAAACAAACAAACAAACAAACACACACACACACACACATAGTACCACACGCACCTGTGAGACATAAGTTATAAGGTAAATGAAGGTATATTAAGGTACCAGTAGTCAAATACCAGTTTTATTTTTTTATTAGTTATAATTGTCATACTAGTATTACTAGTGTTTCTGATTTATTGAGGGACAAAAAGATTCAAAGAAAAATGACAGTCAATACAGGAGGGGGTTATTTATATATATATATATATATATATATATATATATATATATATATATATATATATATATATATATATATATATATATATATATATATATATATATATATATATATATATATATATATATATATAAGGCAATAATAGGGGTTGGATTTGGACAGAAACGCAGACGGAAATTAATGTGAGCAGCCTTAAGAAAAGCCAAGACAAAAGACAGGCAAATAAATGGACCTAATTTAATATAACGACGACGGCAAAAACAACAACAACAACAACGTGAAAATAGAGCGCAAGAAGGAAAAACACTGTGGGGGGGGGGGAAATAAAATAATATACATTTTAATAACATTAATAACATTAATAATAATAATAATAATAATAATAATAATAATAATAATAATAATAATAATAATAATAATAATAATAATAATAATAATAATAATAATAATAATAATAATAATTAGAATTATAATAATAATAAATTGCTGAAGAGTTGATTATTCCGTCTGTATGAGAGCCACTAGAGGACTCTTAGTATGTGTATTATCTGCACAATAACATTTAAAAAAATAAAATAATTTGCATTCAGAGAAGAACAATAAATGTCTTTACAAGTCAGTTCGAATCAGATTAGGGGAAAAAAAACTGAAGCATCCTAAATGTCTTTATTTGACTCTCTCTCTCTCTCTCTCTCTCTCTCTCTCTCTCTCTCCTCTTTCTTATTCACCATTCCTTTTCTTACCTACGGTATCTCTTCTTTTTCTCCCTCATCTCCTTTTCTCTCTCTCTCTCTCTTTCTTTCTCTCTCTCTCTCTCTCTCTCTCTCTCTCTCTCTCTCTCTCTCTCTCTCTCTCTCTCTCTCTCTCTCTCTCTCTCTCTCTCTCTCTCTCTCTCTCTCTTTTATCTAGTCTTGGACACACCTGAGAGGTGTTTAAATGTTAATTTGGAAATCATTTAAATTAAAGTTAGTGTTTGAAAGTCGATGAACATTGTCCATTATTATTATTATTATTATTATTATTATTATTATTATTATTAGTCTCCCTAGAAGCCCATTTAAGTTTAGTATCAAAACATGTAAAGTACACGATATTTGTATTTGTAAATTTGTAACTGAAAAATAAATAAAGATTAAAAGATTAAAGATTATTATCATCATCATCATCATTATTATAGACCAATGGAGAAAGAAAATCAGATAAAAAGCTTTTAGTTTCCAGAAGAACGATATGTAACTGCCCCTTCAAAATAATAATAATAATAATAATAATAATAATAATAATAATAATAATAATAATAATAATTATAATATTAATAATAATAATAATAATAATAATAATATAAACATTAGTGTTTTTTTTTTAAAAATAACAGTACACAAATAAAACAAAGCAATTACAATATGATAATTGTACAAAAGTAGGAGAGAGAGAGAGAGAGAGAGAGAGAGAGAGAGAGAGAGAGAGAGAGAGAGAGAGAGAGAGAGAGAGAGAATTAGGTACCAACAATTGCATTTATTATTATAGTGACGATAATAATAATAATAATAATAATAATAATAATAATAATAATAAAAATAAATCTTTAATCTTTATTTATTTTTTTCAGTTACAAATTCACATAACAAACAAAAAAATAATAATATTAATATTAATAATAATAATAATAATAATTTTCATTCTATAAAAAAAACTGACCACGTGTTTTGAAAACGTGATTGAGAAGACAAAAACAATTTTTATGGTAATAAATAAAAAAAAAGAGGGTTTTACTTAAACAATTTGTTACAACAATAATTGGTAAAATAGATCACGTAAGAATTTGTACGTTTTACGATTTTCATTTTTTTTTTTTTTTTTTTTTTTTTTTGATAAAATGAATTTTACTTAAAAATAATTTTTTTTTTCTTTTTTTTTCCTTTTTTTTATAAAATGAATTTTACCTAAAAACTAATACAAAGGTTTTTTATTTTTTTTAAATGAATAACAAGAATTTTTATTCAAATTCGAATACAATTTTATTTTGTTTTTAAATATTGTTTTGAAAGCAAACAGGAAAAGCAAACAAAAACACACACACAAAACATTAAACTTAAACAATGTCAACGTACGTTTTTTAATCAGTTAAATTACGTATTTTAAGATAGATTTTACAAAGTAAAACATTTTTTTTATTATTATTGTTTCACTTCAACAATTTTGAAAAAGTTTTATTTAAATTGTTAAAAAGGAAAACGTAAATTTATTCTTTCAAAAGGTAAGAAGAATTCATGGCAAAGGATTTATTAAGTACAAGACCTTCCACCAAAGATATTTCAAATGAATATTATTATTATTATTATTATTATTATTATTATTATTATTATTATTATTATTATTATTTATTCATCAAAGATACAACAAATGGTTATTATTATTATTATCGCTTTATAATTATTTTTATTCTTATTTTTTTATTTTTTTTTTTTTTTTTTTTTTTTTTTATTTTTTTTTTTATTATTATTATTATTATTATTATTATTTATTATTATTATTATTATTATTATTATTATTATTATTATTAGATAAATAAGCAAGCATAGGTAACGCGTTTATCGTCAAAACATCTCTCCCACCAAAAAATCAAAAAAAAAATAAATTTAATAAAAATAATAAAATAAAATTTTTTTAAAAAACATAAATAAAAAAAAGATAAAATATTAAAATAAAATGGGCAAAAACAACAAAATGAAAATTAGAATAATGAAACATTTTTAATATGGCATAATTTACATTACTGGCAATAGTATTAACAATGACAATGTTCATGTATTTAGATTAAAGGAAAAGTGATAGAGTTGGAGAATAAGGTGGAGTGTAAGGCAGCGAGG
>SEYY01001190.1:387957-390457 GCA_009176605.1 Armadillidium nasatum
AAGTAGAGGTATAAACTATAAACTCATTTACGTTTAATGCAAAAATTGCAAAAAATAATTACGCCAAAGGAATGAATACCATATATTATTTAAAAAATAAAAAATAAAAAGAAATAAAAAAAAAAAGTTTTCTCCTTCTCGACGTTATATAACTTAATTAAGAGAATGAAGTAAAGAAAGAAAAAAAATTAAATTTTTTTAATACATTATTTAAAAAGAAAAAGAAAAGAAGAAAGAAAAAAAAAATCGGGTACTAACAGTCGCTCATGAATTTTTCCAAATAGAAGAGAGACTATATAAGCTGCTCTATGGAAAGGACGGAGTGTGCGATTTTTTTTAGGTACAGAAAATAAATTATAAATGTGATCAAGTGGACGGAAGAAAGAGCGGATGGACAGAAGGATATATATATATATATATATATATATATATATATATATATATATATATATATATATATATATATATATATATATATATATATATATATATATATATATATATATATATAGATGGCAAACAAACAAACACAGATACTATAAATATTTTGATACAAAGATAAATCGATAGATAGATAGATAAGAGCTAAGAAATGAGAGAAACTGTAAGTGCGGAAAGTGGAGAAGAGCTTCACTGTGGCGCATATCAATCAATTTATCTATCTATCCATCTATCTATCTATCTATCCATCTATTTATCTATCTATACATGTATGCATCTATATATCCAGCTATTTATCTCTGTCTGTCTATCTATCTATCTATCTATCTATCAAAATATCCATCTATCTATCTATATACCTATCTCTACCTATCTATCTATCTCTCTCTCTCTCTCTCTCCCTCTCTCTCAATCGATTACACACCTTCATTAATAAAACATACTCTTACGAATAAATATGTATAATGCAAATGAGCGAATGACATGAACAAGCATGTTTGAATGCAAAGAATGAGGTTCAACATCATCAATTGTGATCAAGGATGTTTTGGGGTGGTTTCACATATTTAAAAGGATATTCAAGATTCTATCAAGAATTTTTAGGACTCACTCTCTCTCTCTCTCTCTCTCTCTCTCTCTCTCTCTCTCTCTCTCTCTCTCTCTATCTATCTATCTATCTATCTATATATATATATATATATATATATATATATATATATTATATATATATATATATATATATATATATATATATATATATATATATATATATATATATATAGTGTGTGTGTGTGTGTGTATGTATGTGCAGGCAGTTCCAACGATGTAAGAAACGTAAGCTATAGAATGATATTACAGAGCTATTACAGGAAGTTAGTACGTTGACGGGAGGTGGTCTATAACTGACGTATGATGGAGGGGTGAACTAATTTGGTGAAGAAAGTGGTTTAATACAGTGATAGAGGTGGTCGATTCTTGTGGAGAAGGTGGTCTAATGTAAAGAGAAAGGATGGTCAATTGTTCTGGGGAGGTGTCTTACTGTTTCGGGGATGAGGGTTGTCTTAAATAGTAAAGAGGTTCTGATCTAATGTACTTGGGGAGGTGATTTAACGCATTAAGGTAAGTAGGTTTAAGATTCAGCCAATAGAAAAGCCACAAATATAAAAGAGAATAAGCTTTGGGAGATATAGTCATAAACCAAAGCTTTCTTGTTCCAGTTATATAATAAAAAAAAGTGGACAAATAAAAAAAATACAAAATTCAAGAAATAAAAAATAAAAAAATTTTAGAGACGTGGAGATTTAAAAATTAACCAAAGGCAAAATTTATTTTTAATTACAAACCGGATTTTAATTTTTACACACAATAGACAACATTTTTAACATATAATTTCCCGCATTAAGATTAAACAAAAGTTTCATATTAAGTAATTACAAAAAGTGATTATTTTTATTCCTTTTTTTTATTTAAAAAAAAAAAAAAAAAAAGGTTCAATCATCCTTATTTTGCAGATACATGTGTCAAAAGTATAACCCAATATATATAATATATATATATATATATATATATATATATATATATATATATTATATATATATATATATATATATATATATATATATATATATATATATATATAAAGAAAAATCTACAATATAAAAAGACGCAGACAAACTACTCCAGACAAATAACAAATGTTGAAAATCAAGAAAGCTCACAAGGTCTAGGTCTCTCTCTCTCTCTCTCTCTCTCTCTCTCTCTCTCTCTCTTTCTCTCTCTCTCTCTCTCTCTCTTCTCTCTCTCTCTCTCTCTCTCTCTCTCTCTCTCTCTCCAAAAATTATAAAGCAAGAAGTAGAAATTAGGTTCCAATAAAGTTTCCTTATCAACTACGATCACTTTGACCCAAGAAAGAAAAAAAACCTGAAAGAGAGAGAGAGAGAGAGGAGGTTAAGCCAGATATTTATATTAAGTAAGAGAGAGAGAGAGAGAGAAGCCCACCCAGGATATCATTGCACACATATACAAAATTCTTCGTTTTTATTTTATACTCCAACTTAAT
>SEYY01001190.1:395457-397957 GCA_009176605.1 Armadillidium nasatum
ATCAAATCAAGAAATAATGAAAAATGTAACAATAATAATTTAAAATTCCCAACTATTATTATTACTACTACTACTACTACTACTAATATAATAAATAAAATAATAATAATAATAATAATAATAATAATAATAATAAAAAAATAATAAAAATAATAATAATACAAAATTCACCAAGTAAGAACGAATTAAGACATTTTTTTAAAAATAAAATAATAAAAATAATAAAATTTCTCTCCCTCACTCTCCCCCCCCCCCCTAAAAAATATAAAAATTTGATTAAAATGAGAAACGAAGGAGTAATGACGAATATGTTCTGCCCTACAAAGGATATTTGCTGGTTAAATTCCTGAAGAAGAAAAAAACTTTTAAAAAAATAAATGTTTTTTTAAATAAGTTAAATTTAAAAACTTTCTCTGTTCAACTCCCTGACCCGAGACTTAACCGCTATGCTCAATCTTACATGTACTCTACTGGTAAAGTCTGAAACACACTAACTTCATCTATTTTCCCAATTTCCTATTACTTCCACACCTTCAAACACCGTGTTTCGGGACATGTCGCCCATTAATCTGACCAGAATCTCGATTTGCTTCTTTCTCTGGTGGAAATTTGGTAGGCCTCTGGCCTTTGCAACCAGAGGCTATATATACATATATTATATATATATATATATATATATATATATATATATATATATATATATATATATATATATATATATATATATATATATATATATATATATATATATATATATATATATATATATATATATAAAATATAAAAAAAATATAAAAAATATAATAATAAATATATATATATATATATATATATATATATATATATATATATATATATATATATATATATATATAATATATATATATATATATATATATATATTTATATATATATTATATATATGTGTGTGTGTGTGAGAGAGAGAGAGAGGGGGTGAATGTATCATATCACATGAGCTAAAAAAGATATATGTGATTCATATTCTGTGTTAAGGTCTGGAATAGAAATTTGGTTTGAGGAACCACCACCTGCATCTTGATTAGCGATATCCGAGTACACACACACACGTACATACACATAAATCACATTGATTCATGCTGAACTTACAACAAGTATGAAAAATGCATTAATATATATATAATATATATATATATATATATATATATATATATATATATATATATATATATATATATATATATATATATATATATATATATATATATATATATATATATATATATATATACCACCTCGATGAAAATGTGTGTTCATTCGGCCTGTGCCGAAGAAGGGGGACACCTCTCAATCTTCTAACTACCGTCCTATTTCTTTAACCTCCGTTCTTTCTAAAATTTTCAAATCTATCCTTAACAGGAAGATTTTTAAATATCTCAATTCTTCTAACCTTATCTTTGAACGCCAGTATGGTTTTCGTAAGAAAAGCTCTACTATGATCTTCTTTCCCTTCTTTATGACTAATGGCCCTCTACTCTTCGGCATTTTGGTGAATCTTTCGCTGTCGCGCTAGACATACTGAAAGCTTTCGACAGAGTCTGGAACAAAGCTTTGACATCCAAACTTCCCTCTTTCGGAACCTTTCCTTCTCTCTGATTTCTATTCCGGTCGTTCTATAGCTGCTGTTGTAGACGGTCACCGTTCATCAATTAAATCTATGAATAGTGCTTTTTCTCAAGGATCTGTCCTTTCCAAAACACTTTTTTTCTGCTTTTTATTAATGACCATCTCTCTGCTAATTCATTACTCCTTTTAATTTGAAACTGACCCAAGGAAGGTAGCCTTGAATCAACTAACCTCTGATCTTTCTCGTATTTCAAACTTGGGCAGAGAAAGCATGGTAGTTTTCAATACCTCATAAGCTCAATTCCTCCTCTTTCTACTCGACACAACCTTCCGAACAACTATGATAACATCTTCGAAAACACACAACTCAAACCTTAATCTGTTCTCAATTTTCTAGGTGGTTCTTTTTCTCGTGATCTTTCTTGGAAAGATCACATCACATATATTTTTAAACCAGCTTCTAAGAGGTTAGGTGTTCTGAGGCATATTCAGAATTTCATCCCACCACCCCAGTTTCTTGCTCTTTATAGGGGTGTTGTTCGCCCCTGCATGGAGTAGGCCTCACATATATGGGGCCGTTCTATTCATACAGTTCTCCTTGAAAGGATGGAGTTTCGGGCTTTCCGTCTTATCAACTCCTTCGATCTCACTAACTCTCTGCAGTCTCTTTCTACCCATTGAATTATTGCGTCACTCTCCTTACACTATAGATATTACAACGGACACTGCCCTTCAGAATTCTCCCGACGCACACCTCCTCCACTGAGAAAAGCTCGTAACACAAATCTTTCTATCCAGTCTTATATTTTCGTTGTTCAACTCCCTGCAGACTTGACTGCTATGATCAATCTTTCATGTACTCTATTAGTAGTATGGAACACACTCCCTTCATCTA
>SEYY01001190.1:407957-410457 GCA_009176605.1 Armadillidium nasatum
TATAATATATATATATATATATATATATATATATATATATATATATATATATATATATATATATATATATATATATATATATATATATATATATATATATATATCTTAGAAGCTACTTAATTAAAAGTAAGAGTTTCTTAATCTTTTTCAAAACATTTTCAAGGGTGAAAGGGCGTGGATTGTTCCTGTATGGAGTACATACCCATTCTCATATACAGGGTTGTCCCAGTTATTCATATTTTCTTGAAAAGGTGGGGGTTTAGGGCTTTTCGCTTTATCAACTATAACGCTGTCATTGAATATCAGATCACTTTCTTGACGTCCAAATTTCGAAGTGTTGCGTCACTAACCTAACCTAACCTAACCTAACCTAACCTACCCGATATTACTACTACAACGAACATGGCTCTTATGAACTTTCTAGCCGCATATCTTCACACGTGAGGAAAGAACAAAGAATCGGTTTTCGAGGTTTTGAATAAACTCTGCTTGATTTTCTTTAGCTTTTCTCAAGCAAAGATTTTTTTTTTTTTATCACCGACTTCACGGGTGGAGCCTTAGTCTAGGAAGGGAGTGTTCAAATAATAAGAGAATTAAAACCACTTCAATTCCCACCTAACGCAAATAAGGACAATAAAATTATAAAAGAACAGAAACGTATTCAATTCCCATTTAACCCAAATTTTTCGAGTGAGCTCAGACGTGAGTTTTAAAGTAAAGATTAAATTCATCAGGAAGTACAGAAGATGGAAGAGAATTCAATAAAAAAAAGAGGTCGCTGGAAAGAAGGAAGAACCACAACGGACAAGTGTGGAGTTGCTTATGTTCACACAAAATTCAAGTGCAGTCAATGCACTTCTTGTGCTTCGAGGACAACGCAAATGTGGAGGACACGAGTGGTCAATTACCTTGAGCATTTGCCGTTGTCGTACGTATAGAAAAGAGAAAAAGCACCAACATGATACAGGATCAAGTGAATTGGAAAGAGTGGAACAGTTTATAAGTCTTTTAGCTTTTGACTCGACCCTATCCAAAAGATGGTAGAAACCTGAATCACCCCAGATCCGAGAGAAGTACTCCATGCAAGGTCGGATGAGGCCCTTGTATGACTGGAGTAACTGCCAAGAAAAAAACTCTCGCAGCCTAAGTAGAACTCAGAGCTTTTTTGAGTTCGTCCTAGCAACCACTGTGATATGAGATTTCCAAGATATTTTTTTGTTTATGTATAGGCTAAGGATGTTTAAATTGTCAACAGGAGAGATGGGAGAACCATCGAGGGAAATTGAAAAGTTAGGTGTCTTTGAAAAGGAGATTTCTAAAAGCTGAGTATCCAAATAGTTGGAAATTACAAGGATGAGATGACCCCAATAGGAAATTCGATCCAAGTCAACAAGAATGAAATCAGAAAGATTAGGACGAGAGGCAACTCTAGATGCAAAAAAGGGAGCAGATTTGAAATGAGTAGAAGAATGGGGTCGAGTCATCGGCATATGAATGGATAAGATTAAATGCAGCTGAAAAGGTCATTAATGAAAAGAAGGAAAAGAGTAGGAACCAAGACAGAACCCTGAGGTACACCACTATTGATATTAAAGGAAGAAGTCACCCAATCAATAACAGCCAAAATGGAACGATTAGAAAGAAAACTAGTCATAAGCAAAGAAAAGGAAACCCAAAGGAATGGAGTTTGGAAAGCAGTGACGGATGCCACACCCGGTAAAATGCTCTCTCTCTCTCTCTTATATATATATATATATATATATATATATATATATATATATATATATATATATATATATATATATATATATATATATATATATATATATATATATATATATATATATATTTACGCGACAGGTAGTTAAAAAAAATGTTAAAAACAGAACTATAACTACAATAAACTATTACAAAAAATAATGAATTACTATTAATAATAATAATAATAATAATAATAATAATAATAATAATAATAATAATAATAATAATAATAATAATAATAATAATAATAATAATAATAATAAATAATAATAATAATAGTTAACTCCAACTTCAAATATAACAGCACATAAAAAAGAAAAAAGAATATTAATCTCAAATTTAACGTCGGTGCAAACAGAAGTCCAAGACTGACACACACACACACACACACAAAAAAAAAAAAAAAATCCTTAAACAAATGATCTAAGATGATTTTAAAATGTTTACGCAACACCAAAAGTACATCAGTAATCCTAAACAATCACCCTCAACATATATATATATATATATATATATATATATATATATATATATATATATATATATATATATATATATATATATATATATATATATATATATATATATATATATATATATATATATATATATATATATATATATATAAAAAATGAATATGGAGGGCATATAGAGAGAGTTTGAGTCAAATTAAGGTAAATAATATGTTTACCCAAATAAAGAAGCAACATGCACAATATGTATCTGAGAATACACAAAT
>SEYY01001190.1:422957-425457 GCA_009176605.1 Armadillidium nasatum
TCGTAGATTTTGAGCAATTCCTATTGAAATATGAGAAAAAACATAAAAAAATATTTTTTTAACATCTATTTTTAGCTCTCCATCATCTGTATTCTATTTGATAACTTCTCCTTAGGCTTTCTATTCATCTTTTTTTTCTTTCTTATTCTCTTCCTTCTGATCATCCTTCTTTTTTTTTTCAATAATTCTCATCCAGTTCATTTTTTCCCATATTTTCCTTTCGTAATTTTTCGTTCAATTGCTTCATACTTTCTCATCCTCCTCATTCTGTTTATCCTCCGTATTCTTTCATAACTTTTCCACATTCTTTACTCCTCATTCACTCCATCCTTCTTCATTCTTTCCTCCCCCCCCCTCCTCCTCATTTCTGCCAAAGGCAAATTTTTTTTTTTTTTAAATACACAATTAATTTACATATTTATTTACCAACTATTATCTTCACTCATTATTATTTCGCATTTTTTCTTTTTACTTTTATATTTTTTTTAATTTTTTTATTCTTATATTTTCTAAAAAATAAAATAAAATAAAAATTAAAAGCAGTCATAAACATCAATTTAAATGTCAAATAAATATATCTAAAAAATTTTAATGCATATATATATATATATATATATATATATATATAATATATATATATATATATATATATATATATATATATATATATATATATATTATATATATAATATTATATTATGCGTGCGTGCGTGCGTGTGTGTGTGTGTGTGTGTGTGTGTGTGTGTGTGTGTGTGTGTGTGTGTGTGTGTGAGCCAGGATTAGGAAAAATTCTCAATGGTTTTCAGGATCATTTTAAATTAATTAACATGAAGGATGGAAACTGGAAGTAGTGGTGGTGGTGGAAGTGGTGGAAGTGGTGGAAGTGATGGATGAGGTGGTGGTGGAAGTTGTGGAGGAGGTGGTGGTGGAAGTGGTGGATGAGGTTGTGGCAGAAGTGGTGGAAGTTGTGAATGAGGTGGTGGTTGAAGTGGTGGTGGAAGTGGTGGATGAGGTGGTGGTTGAAGTGGTGGTGGAAGTGGTGGATGAGGTGGTGGTGAAAGTGGTGCTTGTGGTATTAGTATTAGCAGTAGTAGTGTAGCTTTCTTACCTTGTTCAGAAGAAACCGTTGCAACGAAGACGAAAAGTAGTGCCAAGAGCGCGCCAGGGGACAGGGAGAAAGGGGAGTTGGAAGGGCTATGAGTCCTTCGTTTTTGAACCCCCAAGGAAACCCCTAAACCCCTCGGGTAAGCACCAAACATTACCCCTTGAACAACACCATAACCTGAAACAAAATTAATGTATATATATATATATATATATATATATATATATATATATATATATATATATATATATATATATATATATATATATATATATATATATATATATATATATATATATATATATATATATATATATATATATATATATATATATATATATATATATATATATATATATATTATATATATATATATAATATATATATATATATATATATATATATATATATATATATATATATATATATATATATATATATATATATATATATATATATATATATATATATATATATATATATATATATATATATATATATATATATATATATATATATATATATATATATATATATTAGGGATGGAGCGATACCAAAATTTTTACCGATATCGATACCGATACCTAAAAATATAAAGCTTGCCGATACCGATACCGATACTTCACTCCATCCCTAATTTATATATATATATATATATATATATATATATATATATATATATATATATATATATATATATATATATATATATATATATATATATATATATATATATATATATATATATATATATATATATAAACACGTCTTTTATGTTGAACATTGTGCAATCAAAAGAGCAATCTATAGAGCCACGTAATGCCAGCTGGTGCCATTCCTAAATAAATATTTTTGGGTCAATTGAAAACTGTTCAACACAATAGAGCTAAACATTCATGAGGTTCAGAGTATTTTTATGACTCTTAATACACAAATATAAACACACACACACACATACATATATATATATATATATATATATATATATATATATATATATATATATATATATATATATATATATATATATATATATATATATATATATATATATATATATATATATATATATATATATATATATATATATTGCCGGACTTGCCTCTGAAGAAAGAAACGCCAAAGGCTCACAAGAGATTCAACTGACTTCGAAAAAACGGACTCCAGTATCAAATCAAAGGCTGACATACCCTGATACGTGGAGTGTTTGAAAGGGTGCAAATCAAAGAGAATGTAGAAAATAGAAGAAAAAAGTGTGTGTGTGTGTGTCAATGCTTTACGAGTAGAATGAGCATAGCGGTAAAGTCTTGAGATCAAAATTGAACAAAAAGAAAAAGTTAGTCGGGGTAACAGGAGACCTCCTCAAAGGAGGAAATATGCGAGCAAAGAGTTTAG
>SEYY01001190.1:430457-432957 GCA_009176605.1 Armadillidium nasatum
CACACAACTATGATGTCTTCTTCGAAAACACACAACTCAAACCTTCATCTCTCCTTAATATTCTTCGTGTTTCTTTTTCTCGTGATCTTTCTTGGAAAGACCACATTACTTCTCTTTCTAAACAAGTTTCTAAGAGGTTGGGTGTTCTGAGGAGCCTTCAAAACTTCTTCACACTACCCCAGTTGCTTGCTCTTTATAGGGGTGTTGTTCGCCCCTGTAAGGAGTGCGCCTCACACATCGGGGGTGGCTCCACTCATACAGGTCTCCTTGAAAAGGTGGAGTTTTTTAAGGCTTTTCGTCTTATCAACTCTCCTACTCTCACTAATTCTCTCCAGTCTCTTTCTGCCCGTTGAATTGTTGCGTCACTTTCTCTATACTATCGCTATTACAACGGACCCTGCTCTTCCGAACTCTTTCATCGCATTCCTCCTCCATTCAGAAGAGCTCGTGTGACACGTCTTTCTACACAGTCTCATCCTTTCTCTGTCCAACTCTCTGACCCCAGACTTAACCGCTATGCTCAATCTTACATGTACTCTACTGGTAAAGTCTGGAACACACTCCCTTCATTTATTTTCCCAATTTCCTATGACTTACACACATTCAAACGCCGTTTCGGGACATATCGACCTTTAATCTGACGAGGATCAGGGTTTGCTTCTTTCTCTGCTTTCTCTGGTGGAAATTTGGTAGGCCTCTGGCCTTTGCCCACCAGAGATGAATTAAAAAATAATAATATATATATATATATATATATATATATATATATATATATATATATATATATATATATATATATATATATATATATATATATATATATATATATATATATATATATATATATATATATATAAGGAAGTCTCCCAAATTAAGTCTTTACCTGTGTCTATAATCTACCTGTCAGAATTATTTTATTTGTTTTTTTTATTATTAATTCAACTTCAAAAACTTCAAAACATACCAGAAGAGAAAATCATTTAGACCTTTCCCAATCGAGAGAGCTCAAGGAAGGAGGAGGGAAATGGGGGAAGGGAAAAAGGGAGAGGAAAAGGGGGAGGAGGGAAAGGGGAAGAGTGAAAGAGGAAGAGGAAAAGGAGGAGGAAGAGGAAAGATGGGGAGGAGGGAAAGGGGAAGAGTGAAAGAGGAAGAGGAAAAGGGGAGGAGGGAAAGGGGAAGAGTGAAAGAGGAAGAGGAAAAGGGGGAAGAGGGGAATGGGAGAAGGGAAAAAGGAAGAGGGAAAGGGGGAGGAGGGAAAGGGGAAGTGAAAAAGGAAGAGGAAAAGGAGGGAAAGGGGAAGAGTGAAAGAGGAAGAGGAAAAGGAGGGAAAGGGGAAGAGTGAAAGAGGAAGAGGAAAAGGGGGGGAGGAGGGAAAGGGGAAGAGTGAAAGAGAGAAGAGGAAAAGGGGGAAGAGGGAAAGAGGATGGAAAGGGGAAGAGTGAAAGAGGAAGAGGAAAAGGGGGAGGAGGGGAATGGGAGAAGGGAAAAAGGAAGAGGGAAAGGGGAAGAGAGGAGAGGAAAAGGGAGAGGAGGGGAATGGGGAAGGGAAAAAGGAAGAGGAAAAGGAGGAGAAGAGAAAGGTGAAGAGTGAAAGAGGAAGAGGAAAAGGGGGAGGAGGGAAAGGAGGAAGAGTGAAAGAGGAAAAGAGTGAAAGAGGAAAAGGAAAAGAGGAAAAGGAAAAGAGGAAAGAGGGAAAGAGGAAGGGGGAAAAGGGAAGAGGGAAAAGGGAGGAGGAAAAGTGGGAGGAGGGAAAGGGGTACCAACTGTTCAAATAAAAATTTTAAAAAGGAAAAAATAGCAAATAAATTTTTTATTTGAAAAGACGAAGAAAATTTTTTTCAGGCTTGTTTAAAAGAAATTAAATAAAATAATAGACCACTTACAGTGAAAATAATAATAATAATAATAATAATAATAATAATAATAATAATAATAATAATAATAATAATAATAATAATAATAATCCCTATTCGATTAGATCTTCAATCGTAAGTAGCAAAGCAAAAGGGTTAAAATAGTTGTATTAGTAACAGTAGTAATTAAATAATTAAAATATTTTTTGGCTCCAAAGATTATTATTATTATTATTATTATTATTATTATTATTATTATTATTATTATCAGTGGTAGTAGTAAATCAATCAATGAGATAATAAATTAAATCTTTTTAAATATATATTTATTTTTATAATATATGCTAGAGTACATGTATGGCAAAGGAATATTTTCCTACGGTTTGAAGAGATCCCAATCCACTGTTCAAGTGATAACAGAGCCCTAGTAACTGTTTGAACGATAACAGAGCCCTAGTTGCTGTTCAAAATATAACAGAGCCTTAGTGACTGTTCAAAAGGAAACATAGCTCTAGTAATTGTTAAAGCGATAACAGACCTAGCAACTGTTCAAGAGAAAAGAGCTCTAGTAACTTCAAGCGATAATAGCCCTAGTAAGTTTATCGAGAAGACAGAGTCCTATAGTAATTTGATCAAGATAACAGAGC
>SEYY01001190.1:447957-450457 GCA_009176605.1 Armadillidium nasatum
TATATATAATATATATATATATATATATAATCGTATTATAAAAGTTTATTTGTACTTAGAACAATGCCATAGATAGTAGATAAGAACAAGCAGGAAGACGTACTATTTAAAAAAAAAAGAAGAAAAAAAAAAGTACTCCTTTCTGTTTTTCTTTTTTTTTTTTTTTTTCTTTTTTTTTTTTTTTTTTTTTTTATTGTTTCCTATAGCATTATTTCCTGTCTTTTGACTGTTTCAAATCGTTAAAAGAAAATGAGTCCATTGATAAGAAATTTAGTTATACTGGCTTGCAAGGAAATGGTAGACTTTAAACTATGTTTTGGGGTGGGGGATGGAGTGGGAGCAGATAAATTTCGCCGGGGTAAGGGGGAAAAATTTGTTTTAGAAACTATTTGTTATATTTCCAGTTAAAAGTGAAAAAAAAATAAGACTGGAATAACGAAGCTTGTTATAAAGATGACAAAAATTTTACCGGCTTTCTCTGCAGTCCAGTTTTCACTCGCGATTTTCCACATAATAAATTCAACATCAAATTAATAGAAAATAATTTTTTTTAAAATTTGAGGTTACGAATGCCCTAACTTTACCTTTATTAACAGGTCTAACCAGACCTGACCTTGGTTTCTTCGAATTCTGCTAGTTTTATGGGAGGGTTTCTTTGAATTCCGCTACTTTTACGGGAAGGTTTCTTCGAATTCCGCTACTTTTACGGGAAGATTTCTTCGAAATCCGCTACCTTTACGGGAAGGTTTCTTCGAATTCCGCTACTTTTACGGGAGGGTTTCTTCGAATTCCGCTACTTTTACGGGAGGGTTTCTTTGAATTCCGCTACTTTTACGGGAGAGTTTCTTCGAATTCTGATACTTTTACGGGAGGGTTTCTTCGAATTCTGCTAGTTTTATGGGAGGGTTTCTTTGAATTCTTTTACGGGAAGGTTTCTTATTCCGCTTTTACGGGAGAATTTCTTCGAATTCCGCTTCTTTTGCGGAAGGGTTTCTTCGAATTCCGCTACTTTTACGGGAGGGTTTCTTCGAATTCCGCTGGTTTTACGGGAGTTTCTTCGAATTCCGCTACTTTTAAGGGAGGGTTTCTTCGAATTCTGCTAGTTTTATGGGAGGGTTTCTTTGAATCCCGCTACTTTTACGGGAAGGTTTCTTCGAATTCCGCTAGTTTTACGGGAGAATTTCTTCGAATCCACTCTTTTACGGAAGGTTTCTTCGAATCCGCTACTTTTACTACCTTTACGGGAGGGTTTCTTCGAATTCCGCTAGTTTTACGGGAAGGTTTCTTCGAATTCCGCTACTTTTACGGGAGGGTTTCTTTGAATTCCGCTACTTTTACGGGAAGGTTTCTTCGAACTTTTACGGGAAGGTTTCTTCGAAATCCACTACCTTTACGGGAAGGTTTCTTCGAATTCCGCTACTTTTACGGGAGGTTTCTTCGAATTCCGCTACTTTTACGGGAGAGTTCCTTCGAATTCTGCTAGTTTTACGGGAAGGGTTTCTTCGAATTCCGCTAGTTTTACGGGAGAATTTCTTCGAATTCCGCTTCTTTTACGGGAAGGGTTTCTTCGAATTCCGCTGGTTTTAAAGAAGGGTTTCATTTCGCTATGGTAAAAAACAGCAGGAGTAAGTTCTCTCACTAATTTATGTCATTCCAATCTTTTTTTTCCTTTCAATTTAGTCAAGAGTCAAAACTGAAGTCAAATCTATTTCGTAAAGAATATGTCAACGAAACGAGATCAATTATTGGCAATTTCCAAGCCTCACACCATTAGAATATAAGTGAGATATATCTTTCCTCCCATGAATAATTATGCGATTAAAGTTGCTATCAAATTTAACTGTTTTGCCGAGGCGCAAATTCATTAACCCCGTTACAACAATTTTACAGTCTTAACAGTTTCCATTTGAATACAGTTACATCAACTTTACTTACTGTCTTTACTATCCCTATCTATTGTAGTGATGTACCTATCTTCTGATCACCTTCCTAATATTTCTTAAATATCCTAACTGAATTTTCTTATAATATATAAAGGGTGGTTAAATTGTATGGGCCGATGTTGAATGTGAACCACACCTAAACGTCAAGTTTTTTACTGCATTTCATTTGACTTTTTTCAATTTCAGACTTACTCAATTTGAACCATGGAAAGATACACAATGGAGCAACGTGTTAAAGTTATTCAGGCTTATTATGAAAATGGGCGTTCAAATCAAAATGCATATCGTGCACTTCGTGATTTTTTTGGTCAATTTAATCGTCCAAATGTGCGTACAATCGGAAAAATCGTGAAAAAATTTGAGCAAACCGGGTCTGTAGGAGATTTGAAAAGACCAGTGCATGCTCGTACAGCTCGTACTGCAGAAAATATTGCTGCTGTTCGCGATAGTGTGGCTGAGGAGCCATCCACTTCAACTCGTCGTCGTGCCCAACAATTGCACCTCTCACGCTCGTCGTTGATGAACATTATGCATAAAGACTTGCATTTAAACGCTTA
>SEYY01001190.1:472957-475457 GCA_009176605.1 Armadillidium nasatum
ATTATTATTATTATTATTATTATTATTATTATTATCATTATTATTATAAGTATTATTATTATTATTTTAATCACATTATATTCTATTTTTATATTATTTTATGTTATATATTTGAATATTTAATTTCAAAGAATAAATTTTTTTTTTTAAATTTTCAAAACTATGAAAATACAAATATTCTGTTCTTTAAAAAATAGTAATAATAATAATAATAATAATAATAATAATAATAATTAATAATAATAATAATAATAATAATAATAATAATAATAATAATAATAATAATAATAATAATAATAATAATAATAATAATAATAATAATAAATTATAATGCTGTGTTCTTACTTTTGTTATTTCGTTTAATTAATATATTAATTTTTTATTAAAAAACAATTAAAATCAAAAATTTTGTTGATAATTCTTTATTAAATTAAAATATTAAAATTTAGAAATTTTCTTCTCTTTTCGTTAAAAAATTTTCATTTTTAAATCATGCAAATTGTAAAATTCTTCAAAAGTTTCACTGCCAAAATTGTCCTAACGAATCGTTGGGACAAGTGGCAAAAAATGTCACATCAAATTTGTTCAGGTTATTTTCTTAGTAGAAAATAAATCGGTGAAGCGACTTTCTTATGCTTAAAGTGTCTTTTCTCTATTGAAAATTTTACTGCAACATTTTTTGTCATTTTGTCCCAACAATTCGTTAGGACAATTATTGCAGTACACAAAAAACATCGCCGCATCTTGCCATAAACTCTCTCTGCATAAAATCAGTTTTCTTGGAACTGAAAAATTTGAAGATTTTTTTTTTTAGTTCGTAAGAAAAACTTCCTTTCTCATCTTTTCTAACTTTAATAAATGCTATAAAAGACAAACGCCTGAACAGGGACTTGAACCCTGGACCGTTAGGTTAAAAGCCTAACGCTCTACCGACTGAGCTATCCAGGCAGGACATCACTTTACTTAGTTCCGTTATTTATGGAATATATATATATATATATATATATATATATATATATATATATATATATATATATATATATATATATATATATATATATATATATATATATATATATATATATATATATATATATATATATATATATATATATATATATATATATATATATATATTAGTGATGGGATCCGCATCCGCGGAGAATCATCATCAAAATTTGCCTTTCTTTTTCGTGGTCTTCCCTTCTTGCTGGAAACGTGCGCTCATTCAGCCAGTACTGAAGAAGGGGGACCCCTTTCAACCCTCTAACTACTGTCTCATATCTTTAACCTCAGTTCTTTCTAAAGTTTTCGAATCTATCCTTAACAGGAAGATTTGGAAACATCTCAATTCTTCTAATCTTATCTCTGATCGCCGGTATGGCTTTCGTAAGAAACGCTCTACTGGTGATCTCCTTTCCCTTCTCTCTGACTCTTGGTCCTCCGCTCTTCGGCATTTCGGTGAATCTTTTGCTGTTGCGCTGGACATATCGAAAGCTTTCGATAGAGTCTGGCACAAAGCTTTGATTTCCAAACTTCCTCTTTCGGAATCTATCCTTCTCTCTGTGACCTTCTCTCTGATTTCCTTTCCGGTCGTTCTGTAGCAGCAGTTGTAGACGGCCACCGTTCTTCCTTTAAATCTATTAATAGTGGTGTTCCTCAAGGATCTGTCCTATCCCCAACACTTTTTCTATTTTTCATTAATGACCTTCTCTCTGTTACTTCATCTCCTATCCACTCCTATGCTGATGACTCCACCCTTCATTACTCTTTTCAATTTGAAAGGCGCCCCTCTCAACAACAGTTACTAGATGCAAGGAGGGTTGCCTTGGAGCAGCTGACCTCTGATCTATCTCGTATTTCTAATTGGGGCAGAGAGAACATGGTTGTTTTCAATGCCACAAAACTTCAATTCCTTCATATTTTTACTCGACACAATCTTCCACACAACTATATCTTCTTCGAAAACACACAACTCAAAACCTTCACCTCTCTTTAATATTCTTGGATGATATATTTATATTATTATATACATATATATATATATATATATATATATATATATATATATATATATATATATATATATATATATATATATATATATATATATATATATATATATATATATATATATATATATATATATATATATATATATATATATATATATATATATATAAAAAACAAAATTAATTTAGCTATTTGTTGGACAAATGAAATTTGCAATTTAGTGAAGTTAAAATGTTTTGTTTATATTTTTGTTTTGAAAAGTTAATCACAACATCTGCAAATTTGCTGAATCAGAAAAATTTTCAAAAGATTCTTTACTATTTCGTCATGTTTCGTAATTAAATTAAAGAATGTTCTATATAGGCATGTACAAGTGAAAAAAAAATTAACATTTAAATTAAATTGTAGAGATTAAATTAGAGAGAGAGAGAGAGAAGAGAGAGAGAGAGAGAGAGAGAGAGAGAAGAAAGAAAGAAAAGGATATTAT
>SEYY01001190.1:500457-502957 GCA_009176605.1 Armadillidium nasatum
GAAACAAAGAAAAAGGAGTGGGGAGAGGAGAGAGAATTAAATGATGACCTAAAATAAGAAGAAGATAATCCAACAGGTAGATAAATAGATAAATACAGTTAGAAAGATACACAACCTGACCAACAGGTTCAATACAACTAAAATTGATGGAAAAGGAAAAATGAGAAGATACTCTAAATATATATAATATATATATATATATATATATATATATATATATATATATATATATATATATATATATATATATATATATATATATATATATATATATATATATTATATATAAATACATATATATAAATAAATAGATAGATAGATAGACAGACAGGTAACAGATATATTTATATATATATATATAATATATATATATATATATATATATATATATATATATATATATATATATATATATATATATATATATATATATATATATATATAGATAGATAGATAGATAGATAGATAGATAATAGATAGACAGATGGATAGATAGATATAGAAAAATCAACAGACTGACCAACAGGTTAAATACATCTAAATGGAGAGAAAGAAAAAAAAAAGTAAGGAAAGAGCTGTAATTGTTAAGAGTGGTCTTGGGGTTTGTTGGGGTTTAAATGGGGGAGGGTGTCTGTGAGGGGGAATAAGAACAAGTTGTGGGAACGTCTCATAAAAATGGATGATTCATTTCGGAATAAAATAAACTTTCAATTTATCTCCTTTTAATGAGAAACAAAATTCATTTAAACGTCTCTTGGAATTCGAAAAAAAAAAATTTTTTTTTTTTTTCTCATTTATATATATATATATATATATATATATATATATATATATATATATATATATATAATATATATATATATATATATATATATATATATATATATATATATATATTACCCCTTCAGGTGGGTTTATAAATTGTTAGGCTCAGGTCAGGTTAGGAAAAACGTGCATGTCGGCTCTTGATTAGACAATTTGTGATTTGAATATACACAATTCTGTAGAAAACCATGTAGTCCTCTTTCCATTCTTACCAGAATATATATATATATATATATATATATATATATATATATATATATATATATATATATATATATATATATATATATATATATATATATATATATATATATATATATATATATATATATATATATATATATATATACTATATATATATATACATTTTTGAGGTCAAAGAATATTTTCTTTTATTTTCTAGTTTACTAGTTATTTATATATACGAATTCTTTTCCTTCATTTTGATGTATATCTTTAATATATAATAATAATAATAATAATAATAATATAATAATAATAATAATAATAATAATAATGATAATAATAATGATGATAATGATGACAATAATAATAATAATAATAATAATAATAATAATAATAATAATAATAATAATAATAATAATAATAATAATAATAATAATAATAATAATAATAAATAATGAATATAATAATAATAATAATAATAATAATAATAATAATAATAATAATAATATATAATAATAATAATAATAATAATAATAATAATAATAATAATAATAATAATAATAATTGTAATAATAATAACAATAATAATAATAATAATAATAATAATAATAATAATAATAATAATAATAATAATAATAATAATAATAATAATAATAATAATAAATAAATAATAGTTGCTTGCGAATGTTATTTAATTAAATAAATTTTTTCCTTTTTCATTATTATTATTATTATTATTATTATTATTATTATTATTATTATTATTATTATTATTATTAAAAAGATTGATAAAGAGGTGTACTTAACCAAAAAGTTTGGCACTCGAAACTTAAACTACTTCTACTACTACTACTACTACTACTACTACTACTACTAATAATAATAATAATAATAACAATAATAATATTAATAATAATAATAATAATAATAATAATAATTTTTAGGGCCATAAACCAATTGATTTATTGAATCGAGATACTTCTGAAAGTCGAATAAACCATTAATGCGGATTCGAATCAGGAGATATAATCTGGAGTCTTAAGGTATTGCATGGAGTTGGAACCAGAAGCCGGACTCACTAACCGGAGTGACAAGGTTTTGCCGTAGTCGAAACCCGGAGCCAGAGCCAGGAGCCGGAGCCAGGAGCCGGAGTAGCAACATTTTGCGGGAAGGGAGAACAAACACCATGGCAAAATAGATATATTATTACCCTTTGTCAAAACAATTTCTGTCCAAATTCTTTGAATCTGCGCAATATATATATATATATATATATATATATATATATATATATATATATATATATATATATATATATATATATATATATATATATATATATATATATATATATATATATATATATATATATATATATATATATATATATATATATATATATATATATATATATATATATATATATATATATATATATATATATATATATATATATATATATATATATATATATATATATATATATTAT
>SEYY01001191.1:0-25757 GCA_009176605.1 Armadillidium nasatum
ATATATATATATATATATATATATATATATATATATATATATATATATATATATATATATATATATATATATATATATATATATATATATATATATATATATATATATATATATATATATATATATATATATATATATATATATATATATATATATATATATATATATATATATATATATATATATATATTGATGTATTTGACATATGCATCCACATAACATCCGCAACCACATTCGCTGTTCATGATTTTGCAATATTCGCATCCGCATCCGCATCCGCATCCGCGATTATTAAATAGGGATAAAGAAAACTTTGAAAGTTATTTATTTGTCTAATGTTTGATTAATTTTTTGAATAGCATGAATAAGAATCTTATATTATATATATATATACTATAGATATATATATATATATATATATATATATATATATATATATATATATATATATATATATATATATATATATATATATATATATATATATATATATATATATATATATATATATCACAATACAACTACTGACATAACAAACCCAATAAGTGATCCCATTCTGAATATTACAATCTTTCAGAATCTTAGTCAACAATACCACACACACCATAATAAACATTTACATTCCCCATCCCACATCAATATACTGTCCAAACAATTACAAACCAAATCTAGCACCCCTGAACACAATCACCAACCTAATCATGGGAGGCGACTTCAGCGCCCACCACACAGCATGGTACCAAGACTACCCAACAGCTCCAGAGGAACACACATCCTAGGTACACTAGAAACATTAAACATCTTTAAACTACAAAAACTTACGTACCCGACTACCCCAACAATCCAATCAATCTCCATCAGCTCCTGACATAACCTTCTCATCACCATCCCTCCATACAAACCTCACATGGAAAACGGAAATAGATCTAACAACCGATCATATCCGCATAATAATCACATATACAGTTACTAAACACATATACCCCAAGAAAACTTCAACATTCACAAACTACAAAAAAGCAAACTAGACAAACTTCACAGCCACATAGAAACACATTTAATCCAACAAGAAATAACCAACCCTCATTCACTACATTCAGCTATCAACTCCTTCACCAAAATAATACACAAAGCATCCAACTTATACATACCCAAAGGCTACAGGAAACACTACAGCCCCTCTCTTACACCAGAAATCTGCAACTTTATAAGGCAAAGAAACAAATTCCGATAACATAGATCTCACACATGCCAGACATCACCATACAACTAAACTCCCTAAATGCACAAAACTCAGCACTAATATCAACTCACAAAACAAACAAATTCAAAGAATTCCTACAAAACAACCTAACAAACCCCAACGATGAAAGAACATGGCAGGTAATTAAACGACTACACAACTCCCAAAATAGCCCTCCAATACTAACCGAAGCCTTCAAAGAAAACAACAACACTCTCCCTTTACCCAAAGAACACTGCAACATTCTCGCTCAGCACTACTCAAACATTTCCTATAAACCCACACACAACAACAATAGGAAAATAATCCGACAGCTCAAACACGCACACTTAGAACACAATCCAACCCCCCCCTTCTCTAATCAGGACATTACCCAGGGAATCAAAACACTCAAAAACTCCCCAGCTATAGGCCCAGATAACATCCCAAACTTACACCTTAAAAACTTAGGACCAATAGCTACAACATACCTAACCCAGAGATACAACAAATCTTACACATGCAACTTCATCCCCGCAATATGAAAAAAGGCAATAATTACCCCCAAACTAAAACCCAGGAAAGACCCAAACCTCCCTTCTTCATCCCGTCCGATCTCTCTCCTATCAACACTATGCAAACTCTTAGAAAAACTCATACACACAAAAATGCAACCACTCATACAAACCTCACACTTTCAACACAGATTCAAGAAATTCCACTCAACCACCACGGCCCTCACCACCATCTCTTAAAACATAATAAACGGCCTCAACAAAAAACCATCCCACAGAACCATACTCGTGGCCATCAACATCAACAAAGCATTTGATACAGTCCTTAGACATAACCTCATGCCAAAAATTCTTACACTCACCTATACTCAACAATTATAAAAAATGGATTTCCATCTTCCTATTCGATCGCACAGCCCAAATAATACACATGGAGCGACTTCTTCTTCCTTTCCTGTCAATAGTGGTGTTCCTCAGGGCTCTTTCTTGTCTCCTACTCTATCCTTACTTTTCATTAATGATCTTCTCAGCTGTTCATCTAACCCTATACATTCATATGCCGATGACTCAATCCTCCATTCATCTACTCATTTCAAATCTGCTCCTTCCTTTGCATCTAGAGTTGCTTCTCGTCTTCATCTTTCCTATTCCATTCTTGCAGATCTGGATAGAATTTCCCGGTAGGGTCGTCTCAACCTTGTGAAATTCACCTCTTTAAAAACTCAACTTCTAGAAATCTCCCTGTCAAAGACACCTCCTAACTTTTCTATTTCTTTCGAAGGTTCTCCCATCTCTCCTGTTGACAATATAAACATCCTTGGCCTTCACATAAACAAAAAAATGTCTTGGAAACCTCATATCACAATGGTTGCTAGGGCGGCTTCAAAGAAGCTGGGAGTTCTGTTTAGACTGCGAGAATTTTTTTCTTCCTCACAGTTACTTCAATTATACAAGAGTCTCATCCGCCCTTGTATGGAGTACTGCTCTCATATCTGGGGTGGCTCAGGTTTTACCCGTCTTTTGGATAGGGTTGAGTCAAAGGCTAAAAGACTTATAAACTGTCCCGCTCTTTCTAATTCTCTTGACTCAACCCTATCCAAAAGACGGGTAAAACCTGAGCCACCCCAGATATGAGAGCAGTACTCCATACAAGGGCGGATGAGACTCTTGTATAATTGAAGTAACTGTGAGGAAGAAAAAAATTCTCGCAGTCTAAACAGAACTCCCAGCTTCTTTGAAGCCACCCTAGCAACCATTGTGATATGAGGTTTCCAAGACATTTTTTTGTTTATGTGAAGGCCAAGGATGTTTATATTGTCAACAGGAGAGATGGGAGAACCTTCGAAAGAAATAGAAAAGTTAGGAGGTGTCTTTGACAGAGAGATTTCTAAAAGTTGAGTTTTTAAAGAGGTGAATTTTACAAGGTTGAGACGACCCTACCGGGAAATTCTATCCAGATCTGCAAGAATGGAATAGGAAAGATGAAGACGAGAAGCAACTCTAGATGCAAATAAAGGAGCAGATTTGAAATGAGTAGATGAATGGAGGATTGAGTCATCGGCATATGAACGTATAGGGTTAGATGAACAGCTGAGAAGATCATTAATGAAAAGTAAGGATAGAGTAGGAGACAAGAAAGAGCCCTGAGGAACACCACTATTGACAGGAAATGAGGAAGTTGCTCCATGTGTATTATTTGGGCTGTGCGATCGAATAGGAAGATGGAAATCCATTTTTTATAATTGTTGAGTATAGGTGAGTGTAAGATTTTTTTTTGGCATGAGGTTATGTCTAAGGACTGTATCAAATGCTTTGTTGATGTTGATGGCCACGAGTATGGTTCTGTGGGATAGTTTTTTGTTGAGGCCGTTTATTATGTTTTAAGAGATGGTGGTGAGGGCCGTGTTGGTTGAGTGGAATTTCTTGAATCTGTGTTGAAAGTGTGAGGTTTGTATGAGTGGTTGCATTTTTGTGTGTATGAGTTTTTCTAAGAGTTTGCATAGTGTTGATAGGAGAGAGATCGGACGGGATGAAGAAGGGAGGTTTGGGTCTTTCCTGGGTTTTAGTTTGGGGGTAATTATTGCCTTTTTTCATATTGCGGGGATGAAGTTGAATGTGTAAGATTTGTTGCATCTCTGGGTTAGTTATGTAGTAGCTATTGGTCCTAAGTTTTTAAGGTGCAAGTTTGGGATGTTATCTGGGCCTATAGCTGGGGAGTTTTTGAGTGTTTTGATTCCCTGGGTAATGTCCTGATTAGAGAAGAGGGGGGGGTTGGATTGTGTTCTAAGTGTGCGTGTTTGAGCTGTCGGATTATTTTCCTATTGTTGTTGTGTGTGGGTAGTTGGATTGTGTTCTAAGTGTGCGTGTTTGAGCTGTCGGATTATTTTCCTATTGTTGTTGTGTGTGGGTTTATAAGAAATGTTTGAGTAGTGTTGAGCGAGAATGTTGCAGTGTTCTTTGGGTAAAGGGAGAGTGTTGTTGTTTTCTTTGAAGGCTTCGGTTAGTATTGGAGGGCTATTTTGGGAGTTGTGTAGTCGTTTAATTACCTGCCGTGTTGTTGTTAGGTTGTTTTGTAGGAATTCTTTGAATTTGTTTGTTTTGTGAGTTGATATTAGTGCTGAGTTTTGTTCATTTAGGGAGTTTAGTTGTATGGTGATGTCTGGCATGTGTGAGATCTATGTTATCGGAGTTGGTTTCTTTGCCTTATAAAGTTGCAGATTTCTGGTGTAAGAGAGGGGTTGTAGTGTTTCCTGTAGCCTTTGGGTATGTATAAGTTGGATGCTTTGTGTATTATTTTGGTGAAGGAGTTGATGGCTGATTGTAGTGAATAAGGGTTGGTTATTTCTTGTTGGATTAAATATGTTTCTATGTGGCTGTGAAGTTTGTCTAGTTTGCTTTTTTGTAGTTTGTGAATGTTGAAGTTTTAGTAACTGTATATGTGATTATTATGCGGATATGATCGGTTGTTAGATCTATTTCCGTTTTCCATGTGAGGTTTGTATGGAGGGATGGTGATGAGAAGGTTATGTCAAGAGCTGATGGAGATTGATTGGATTGTTGGGGTAGTCGGGTACGTAAGTTTTTGTAGATGTTTCATGTTTCTAGTGTACCTAGGATGTGTGTCCCTCTGGAGCTGTTGGGTATTCTTGGTACCATGCTGTGTGGCGGGCGCTGAAGTTGCCTCCCATGATTAGGTTGGTGATTGTGCTCAGGGCTGCTAGATTTGGTTTGTAATTGTTTGGACAGTATATTGATGTGGGATGGGGAATGTAAATGTTTATTATGGTGTGTGTGGTATTGTTGACTAAGATTCTGAAAGATTGTAATGTTCAGAATGGGATCACTTATTGGGTTTGTTATGTCAGTAGTTGTATTCGTAATATATATATATATATATATATATATATATATATATATATATATATATATATATATATATATATATATATATATATATATATATATATATATATATATATATATATATATATATATATATATATATATATATATATACTGTATATATATAATAATTAGATTAGATTCTTATTCATGCTATTCAAAAAATTAATCAAACATTAGACAAATAAATAACTTTCAAAGTTTTCTTTTTCCCTATTTAATAATCGCGGATGCGGATGCGGATGCGGATGCGAATATTGCAAAATCATGAACAGCGAATGTGGTTGCGGATGCTATGTGGATGCATATGTCATAATACATCTATATATATATATATATATATATATATATATATATATATATATATATATATATATATATATATATATATATATATATATATATATATATATATATATATATATATATATATATATATATATATATATATATATATATATATGATATATATATATATATATATATATATATATATATATATATATATATATATATATATATATATATATATATATATATATATATATATATATATATATATATATATATATATATATATACAGTTTACCTCCACTCACGGGCTGAGCCCTTTTCTAGGAGGGAGCAGAAATATTAAGTAATAGAAAACTCACCCAATCCCAGCCTAACGCAAATTTCTCCAGTGAGCGCAGATGGAGGACTGGAATAGATAAAAATTAAATGCAGCAAAAAAAACAGATGACGGTAGAGAGTTCCACAAAACAGAAGTGGCCGGAAAGGAGGAAGCATAACAACGGATAACAATGTTGTTTCATTGTTCACACAATATTCATGCGAAAGCATGGCACCCCTTGTGCTACGAGGGTTAGGCAATGGTGATGAAACGCAAGAGGTCGATTCCCTCGAGAATTTTCCGTTGTAGTACCAATAGAAAAGAGAGAGTGCACCAGCGTCACGTCGCAGAGACAGATTCTTAATCGTTTAGCCTTAAATTCTTCCCAATCCAAAAAAAGGAGAAACCGGAGACCCCCTATATGTGAAAACAGTACTCCATACAAGGGAGGATAAAACCCTCATATAATTATAGCCACTGTTCAAAAGGAAAAGGTACCCACAATCTGAACAGTGTTCCCAGCTTCTTTGAAGCCGTCTTAGCAGCCATTGCGATATGAGGTTCCCAAGAAAGTTTATTGTATATGTTAAAATCAAGGATATCAATGTTGTTTACAGGTAAGAGGGAAGAGATATCAAAGAAGATATTGAAGTTAGGAGGTGTTTTTGAGAGGGAGATGTGTAGAAGTTGAGTTTCTCAATAGTAAGAGTTTCACAAGGTTAAGACGAATCCACCGGAAAATCCCGTCAGATCGGCAAGAATAGAGCCAGAAAGTTGAAGACAAGGAGCAACTCTAGAGGGGAAAGAGGAAAAAAATTTGAAATGGGTAGAAGAATGGAGAGTTGAGTCATCGGCATAAGAATGAACAAAGTTAAAAGAGAGCTGAGAAGATTGCTAATGAAAAGTAAGAATAAAGTTGGAGATAGGACAGAACTCTGATGAACACCACAATTGACCGAAAAGGAGGAACAGGTCACTCCACCGAAAAGTGCCGATATGGAACGATCCGAGGGAAAACAAAACATAAGTAAGCAAAGAGAAGGAGGAAATCTAAAGGAAGGGAGCTTGGAGAGTATTGACGCATACCATACCCTGTCAAAAGCCTTGGAAATATCAAGCACCACAGCACAACACTCTCCATAATCAAAAAGGGCTGAAGATCATAAAATCTGTGAGATTGGAAAATATATCACCATTAGACTTCAAACGTCGAAAGCCATACTAGTGATCCGAAAGAAGGGTGTGAGACTCTATATCAGTGATAACGAACCAGTGACCCGCGGGGCACGAACGACCCATCACCAACTTTTCAGTGATCCACGAGACGAGGAGAAAACTCAGGAAATTGATTTAATAAAAGTGAGTTATTTCTCAGGAATTTTGCATCACTGCCAAACGTTTGACGATGTTTCCAACTCTTCCGTCCGATCCTTGGCTAGTCTCACAATGTTTTGTTCAATTGTGGCGATAAACTGTTACAAAAACCAATTAAAATTAAATAATACTGAAACTTTTCTGAAATAGTTTATATACCCATGTATGTTATCTACTTGTTTTTCTCTTTGCAGTTTATCATTTGTTAAAGTTTAGCGTTAATGTTTACTCGTTTCTTTGTGATAATGCTAATTTAGTTTCTGATAATTTTCTGGCATGTGTAAATTATATCCCATCCATACATGAACTATCTAAAATCAACCACCAGGAATCGCCTTGGTATGAATACGAGTACTGCTTGTGCTAAGATCAAGACAACAAGAAATGAACTTCGAATTAAAGCATTGACAGCTAAAAGGGAGCAGTAAGTCTCTCATCAAAAATAAATTTTTAAGTTTTAGTGTGACCCATTTATCTTTCTGAAATTTTTAGATGTAACAAAAAGGTTCACCATCGCTGCTCTAGATGATCCAGGAAATAGAATTAATGAGAGTTTCAAAGATTTTAGACAGAACACAACTTACACAAGTGAGAACTATAGGACGAACATTAAAGGGACAAGAGCGACTACCCTTCTTCGGGTATATATATATATATATATATATATATATATATATATATATATATATATATATATATATATATATATATATATATATATATATATATATATATATATATATATATATATATATATATATATATATATATATATATATATATATATATATATATATATATATATATATATATATATATATATATATATATATATATATATATATATATATATATATATATATATATATATATATATATATATATATATATATATATATATATATATATATATATATATATATATATATATATATATATATATATATATATATATATATATATATATATATATATATATATATATATATATATATATATATATATATATATATATATATATATATATATATATATATATATATATATATATATATATATATATATATATATATATATATATATGTTGCTAGCAATGCAGGAGAAGATATCATTTTATTAAGCTTTAATAATAGATGCTAAAGGCAATATGAAATAAATAAATAACAGTTCATATGATAGACGTTTCGGGTTATCTAAACCCATTATCAATATCATCTGTAAATGAAATAAAATAAGTAACAATCAGTATAAATGTAAGAGATAATTATAAACACAATTTAACAAATTAATAACACCAAGAATATTATCAATAATTGAACTAAAAATAAAAAATAAAATAAATAAAAATAAATATTAACTATAAATTAAGCACACTAAACTATTGTGAACAAGGTGTGTACAAATTAACAAATAAGCAAATTGAGATTTTGTCAAACAGGTTGTAGTCTGTAATTACTTGGTTGTAAGAATTTCAAAAATATGAATGGATGAAACAGGTGTATTAGGGGGTAAAATTAAGGTTATTTAATGATAAGGTTATAGCTGGATGAATTGAGGTTAAGCTATCAGGAGAGAGGTGGAAGAGGCTGATTGATTAAGAGTAGGTTGGAGTTGTCTGATATGCAATGATTCTAATATTTTGCGGTCTAAGGTATTTGAAGAAGATGTCAAGATACTAAAATCTGTAAATTGTAGGGGGTGATTTTGGGAGGATGAGTGGTCACGAATGGGGGAGTTTTCAAGGGAAAGAAGAGGTAGATTCGTACGGAAGGAGGTGCCGAGATGCTTATGGATTCTGAGCTTAAGTTGTAGGCCTGTTTGGCCCACGTAACGAGCATTACAGCTCGTACAAGAGAAAAGGTAAACTACATATTTTTGAAATTTTACAACCAAGTAATTACAGACTACAACCTGTTTGACAAAATCTCAATTTGCTTATTTGTTAATTTGTACACACCTTGTTCACAATAGTTTAGTGTGCTTAATTTATAGTTAATATTTATTTTTATTTATTTTTATTTTTATTTTTAGTTCAATTATTGATAATATTCTTGGTGTTATTAATTTGTTAAATTGTGTTTATAATTATCTCTTACATTTATACTGATTGTTACTTATTTTATTTCATTTACAGATGATATTGATAATGGGTTTAGATAACCCGAAACGTCTATCATATGAACTGTTATTTATTTATTTCATATTGCCTTTAGAATCTATTATTAAAGCTTAATAAAATGATATCTTTTCCTGCATTGCTAGCAACATATATATATATATATATATATATATATATATATATATATATATATATATATATATATATATATATATATATATATATATATATATATATATATATATTAGTGATGGATCGGATGTCATATTTTTTCCTTTGCAGGTGTCGATGAGGATTTCGAATTTCTGGTAAAGTGCGGATGTGAATCCCGTTGCAGAACTTTCGTCATGTGCTGATGCGAATGCGGACGTGAATATTGAACTTTCGAAAGTGTCCATGTGGATACTGATGAAGATGTTAATTTGGACGAGAATGCGAACGCGGAGACCATCCCTATATATATATATATATATATATATATATATATATATATATATATATATATATATATATATATATATATATATATATATATATATATATATATATATATATATATATATATATATATATATATATATATATATATATATATATATATATATATATATATATATATATATATATATATATATATATATATATATATATATATATATATATATATATATATATATATATATATATATATATATATATATATATATATATATAAAGTTGAGATACCTTCTTTCCTAGTGAACCTTAATTTAATTAAAAAGGTAATAGCCAATACTAAGGGTTTCCACATACTCATTTAATAAACTGTAAACGTTACATACCGTATCTCGGTCCGTCTTCAACACAAACTAAATATTACAAATTTTTATCATAGTACTTATACTGTTTCTATTTTAAAATACAATGAAAATATAAATTCATTAACTATATATATAAGATATTTAAAATAAAAATAATTAAAATAAAATAATAAAAATAAAGCAATTATATTGATACTGAAATAACATAAATGAAAATAAAAAGGCTGGACTATTCTTGGAAAAAGTACTTCATTAATGAATGAAAAGAACAATAGAAGAAGCTTGATCATTTAAGGATGGGCAATGAGCTTTTATACATAAAATTCCAATATCCTACGATTAAGAAAGGAAGACGAATGTTGAAGGATAGGGAAATAGGAAGAAAAAGGGGTCAGAAGGATATAAAAGAATTTTGTCAGTAACAGCCTGAAATAGTAAACACCCAGAATCAATGGAGATACAACTTGAGAGATTAGCGCACTTTCGTTTTGTGAATGTCAACTTTCCTAGTCGAATAATATACTTACATCTATCCTGAGCAGAAGGAAGATGAACAAGAGTAATAGGAAAACAAGGATTTTTCCACTACCGAAACGTGATGTCTCAAGCCTGAGTGGAACAAACACTATCGAACGGTGGATTTTGGGGAGAGAAAGATTTAGTATTATAAGAGAAGAAATGAACCTGTACATCCCATCAACGATAGCAGCCCCTACCTTACGGCAGAAACCGAAGCATTTTCAGATTCAAAACAGTCACAACAGGAATGTTAGTGTAGAAGCGATGTAAAGCCCCAATTAGATATTATGGAATAAGTTATTATTATATATTATTACATATATCAAAAATTATAGAATAATTTATAATTATATATATTAAAAGAGTTAGAAAATGATTTCTTAGATACACAGTGGTATATCAGACAAGAGCAAAAAATTCTAGGTCAGTCAATAAAATCCTAAATTTAAGATATATATATATATATATATATATATATATATATATATATATATATATATATATATATATATATATATATATATATATATATATATATATATATATATATATATATATATATATATATATATATATATATATATATATATATATATATATATATATATATATATATATATATATATATATATATATATATATATATATATATATATATATATATATATATATATATATATATATATATATATATATATATATATATATATATATATATATATATATATATATATATATATATATATATATATATATATATATATATATATATATATATATATATATATATATATATATATATATATATATATATATATATATATATATATATATATATATATATATATATATATATATATATATATATATATATATATATATATATATATATATATATATATATATATATATATATATATATATATATATATATATATATATATATATATATATATATATATATATATATATATATATATATATATATATATATATATATATATATATATATATATATATATGTCTTCTAAACTTCACCACTCTTCTATATAGCTATTCTTGGGAAACAAATTCTAATCTGTTCCCCATTGATGGAGCATCAAATTTTACAAATAAGATACAATGTACTTGAATATATTATAATGTATTTTATGTTTGTTCTTCTGTTCTTTTTAACCCGATTTACCAATTTGGCTTAATGGAAACCCATTTAGGTGAATAAAAACTTGAATTAGATTCAACCTTTTAATAATAATAAAAAAAAGAAGAAATAGGTAAAAAAAAAAAAAAAAAAAAAAAGCCTTTGCAATTTCTATTATAAGTTGTTAATTGGGAAATCCTAATAATAATTAAACATGATACTTGCATTACGGCCGGTAAGCAATAATAATAATAATAATAATAATAATAATAATAATAATAATAATAATAATAATAATAATAATGTATTGAACTGATTCTAAATCAATGTCACTTTAATTAACAAACAATTAATAAAGTATAAACTAAAAAAGGATACCTTCATGATATATATATATATATATATATATATATATATATATATATATATATATATATATATATATATATATATATATATATATATATATATATATATATATATATATATATATATATATATATATATATATATATATATATATATATATATATATATATATATATATATATATATATATATATATATATATATATATATATATATATATATATATATATATATATATATATATATATATATATATATATATATATATATATATATATAATATATTTAAAACTATATATTTAAGATGATGCCAGAATCAATAACCTTTAAATATGAAGGATCCTCATAACTTATGCATTCAAATAATTTAGTAGGAGATATTATCCTGCCAAAGGGATACCCTGAAGTAGAATTGTTAAGGATAGAACGTTGATGAGCCCAAAAATCTACAATCCTAATGTGACTACGAGCGACAGCAGACTTTCCAGTAGGACGATAAATTTCGAAGCTCCCATCGTAGTTTAAATAAAGAAACATTTCCTCATTTTTATGTTGGAACTGATTTGTAATGTTGTCTCCACAATATTTATATTCAATCTGTGGCTTTGTTTCACAATCATTTTCAACAGGTTTTTCCACTCGTAAAATACTAACTAAAGAATTGTCCTTATCGGTTCCCTTCTTGTAGCTGGAGCCCTTATATGAAGGCCCACATTCTCCAGTACAAAGCCTGATGAATTGATTACACAAATATCTGTCAAATATCTCTATTGATCACAATAGGAGTTACGTTTTTGTTCGTTGCAGCAAATCTTGATGAATGTGTAAAACTTCTTGAAATTCAAACATTGTTTCATCTCTTCGAACTGATATATATATATATATATATATATATATATATATATATATATATATATATATATATATATATATATATATATATATATATATATATATATATATATATATATATATATATATATATATATATATATATATATATATATATATATATATATATATATATATATATATATATATATATATATATATATATATATATATATATATATATATATATATATATATATATATATATATATATATATATATATATATATATATATATATATATATATATATATATATATATATATATATATATATATATATATATATATATATATATATATATATATATATATATATATATATATATATATATATATATATATATATATATATATATATATATTAATAATATAAAAAAAACAGTGAAAAATAAAAGAAATAAATCTCACTGATTTTTAAGATAAGTTCTACATTGGACAAGCTTAATATTAATTTTCATTCGAATCATATGAAATATCCTGCATGATTTTGCTCCTCCAAGTATACCATTAATAGGAATGTAACTTTCAAATGACTGCTTAATATCAAATCATCAGCAATGTTGATGAGCTTAGTGATATTTTGTTCGATATATCGATATTTTTTCGATTATAATCTGGATTTTGTATCGATCAATATGCCTCTCAAATTCTTGGCTACAATATGACATGTTGTTTGAATCCCTAGAATTTAAAAATTCTATTTCTAAGTAAGCAAAATATTGATGCATCCAAAACCGATTTAATTGATGGTAAATACTCCTGTTTCAATAAGTTGATGAAAGTTACTCCATTTCTGTTCTCACCATTCTGCACAATATCTGGTCAACATCCTTATAAAAAGGCACTTTTTATAAAACAAATTTTGGATAAAATAAATGGAACAAATTCACTTTTCAAATGAAATTGATTTCTTACGATCGAACAATAAAAATCTAAATAAGATACCTATTTTGGTGTTAAATATGAAATGTTTAGATAAAAATTAAATACTGATAAGTAGTGGTCGAATATCCAAATGCCTATATTTTGATTTTCAAGTCCATAACCCGATTTTGTTATTTACATTTCATCACATTACAACATTATTTATTTCACATTGCCATGGTAAATTCAGCATTTGGGATTTGGAACAATTTTAAATTAAATAAGAAATCAAGGGAGTTTGGATTTCAAAGGCTAGATCAATCATAAAACAATGTCCATTCAAAACTTGAATATCTGTTTAAAGGTAGATGCCTTTGCTTCCAGCATTCTAAGTACTCAGATATACCTAAACATCATCTTAATTTAAATAATAACTTATATTCATGTAGGCATAGATTATACAGGAAATTTATTTGTTAGATAATCAACAACAAATACTAGGGATACAATGTTCATTCTTGTTTTCACATGTTTGAATATTAAAGCAGCTAATTTGAACTTGAATAAAATTAATTTGAATAAAATTAGCAATAGCTAATTTTATTCTAACTTTCCAAAAATTTTGAAATTATTACTCAATTCCTCAATATTTATACTCTGATAATGCCAAGACTTTCATCAAAGGTAGCAACATGTTGCATGATGAATTAACATCTCATGAATTTTTTTTTAAATTAATTATTGAAAAACGATATTAAACACATTTAAATTCCCATTATTCTCTGCATGAACCGGTAGCTATGTGGAAGAGAATGATCAGGGTTTTAAAGAATAGTATGTACAAAACAATATCTTGAATTGCAAACTGCATTATCTTTCATCAAATATTCAATCAATTTCACACCATTATCTTATAAGTTCAATTCTAACGAGCTGGAAATCATTAAATCAAACTTCTTGAAAACTCGTGGAAATTCTATTTTGATTTTTAGAGATGAAAAGATAGGTGTGGGGATAGATGAGAACAATAAAGAAAAATTGGAGTACACTTTAGAAAATCGTTAGCATCTATTTGAAAGTTTTAGAAAAGTATGGTATTGAAGCCTTCTCTTGAATTTAAGAGAATAGAGTTAGCGACTTAATTGTATCAGTCCTCTTGGGAGAACATAATAAAAGTAGATGATGTGGTCCTTGCCAATTCTACTGCAAAACCCAGATATTTTTTAGTCCTAGGTAGAGTGTTTGGAATCCTCTTTTTGTTTGATAATAAAATTAGATCAGTAAAAGTTTAAACAGGGAAATGGACATATCACTCAATTTGCAATTTGTACGTTCTTGAATTGACTCTAACCCATGATAAAAAGCTCCTTCTCTTGAAGATTCTGTAAAACTAAATCAGTTTTAAAATTAATATATTCGTCAACCCTTATCATCTAAGAGTGCTTAGAATTCTAGCACTAGACCAAAATGGAAGGTTGCTTTGAAATTTAAGCAGTTTTTACGAGGTAACAATAGATGATTTATAGCTTTTGTAGCTATTAAAATTATAATTTGTGTATTATTTTTTTAAGTAAATTCTATTTAAACAGATTTTAATATGTAAGTTTGTATTCCTTTGCACTTACTCCAATTGCATTTGCTCTAAACGCAATCTCTGCTTGAGATTGTGATGCAATTTAAATAATTCAAATTAAATTATAATAAAATCTCATTAATCATTCTTAGTGTGAACACTTGGTCCACATATCCCCTACCTTCTCTAAAACCCCTTGCTCTTCACCAACTCCATTTCTTGTTAAGTCTTTCACACTTGTTACTAACACCCTTCCATAAATCTTCATTATCACACTCAGCAGACTTATCCCCCTATAGTTCTTACACCATCTTATTTCCTTTTATTTTATATATAAATACAATACAGGCGTCCTTCAACTCCTGAGATATTGTTCCTTCTACCAACACACAATAAATATTCAGACTAATCAGTAAACTATCTCTGCAAGTCCCTCCCTTATCATCTTTCCTTATAAACAATCCATTCCTGCCGATTTTTTTTCTTTCATTATATATATATATATATATATATATATATATATATATATATATATATATATATATATATATATATATATATATATATATATATATATATATATATATGGCGGATGAATGAACATACACATAGCAAAGAGAAGAACTTGCCATCAAGTCGATCATACTATTGGAAACAAGGTGACTCAGCGATTGGGGAGTTAACCAATTGACAGTTCGTCGGTCCTCTGACGGGTTAGGGAGACTGGCAAGAAAGGTCAGGGTCACTCAAGATAAACTTAAATATGTCAGTTGACGAAAGATTTATCCGTTTCGGAGTTCTGCAAAATCGGCTCAAAAATATCGTTCAGTAACAATACCTGATCTGATGAATCAAACAAGTAATTATTTCTACCGTAGAGTTCGAAGAAGACTGCACAAAGCTAGAATGTCTGCTAGACATCCTGTTACTTGTTCTCTCCTCACCAAGGTGTATCAGGTTGCCAGACTGCAATTTACACAAACTTATGGAAATTGCAGAAAAGCGCGGTGTAGTAATTTACTCTTCGCTGATGAGTCTAGGTGCACACTACGAGTAACAGACCGACGTTAGTGAGTGTGGAGACATTCAAGAGAGCCCTTTGACCCTATCAACATTTCTCCAAGGGTCCCTTTCGGTGGTGATTTTGTAATAGTGTGGGCTAGCATAAGCTTCATAGAAGACGGGAGATGCACATTTTGGATAGGAGAAATTTAGTGGCAGAAAGGTATGTGGATGACTTTCTTCAGAAATATGCAATGGTTTTTGCTTTTATATTTGCAGCATATTCGTACTACTCTCTAACAATGGCAGACAGCAGTCTGCTGAAGTCGTTCACCTGTACCTCGAAGTTGTGGGTATCCACTTATTGATTGTACCTGTGAAAAGCCCAGACTTGAATACTATAGAACTTGTTTGGGTATGTTGAAGAGGCGTTTCAGAGCAGGAGCACATGCTCGTTAACAATCAGGGAACTGACGGATGTGTTAAAAGAGGAGTGGGACCAAATCCCGCAACACACCATCACCAGAATCTTTTCATCAATGACGGAATATTTGGAGAAAGCGCTAATAAGAGGTTCTGTTATTTTCTGCTTTGTTAGTTCTTGCAGTGTGCGAATTTTGCATAACAAAATAAATTAATTTTCCCAATTCATACAAGACAATCCTTCGGTGGGTAAAAAATTTCTACAATGGGAAGCAACAGAACATTACGATGAATACAAAAACAATGTGATATTGTTTTCCCATAAATGCAAATGTTTTGTTAATTTTTTTAAGCGAGTTATATTAATTACGACATATATATATATATATATATATATATATATATATATATATATATATATATATATATATATATATATATATATATATATATATATATATATATATATATATATATATATATATATATATATATATATATATATATATATATATATATATATATATATATATATATATATATATATATATATATATATATATATATATATATATATATATATATATATATATATATATATATATATATATGACGAACTGCCGTTTTGCCTTTCCTCTAAAGCTGAACTCTTTGCTCAAACTTTTGCCTTAAATTCAACCTTAGACGATTCCGGAGCTGTTCCTACTCCTTCAACCCCCTCTAACTCATTTATGCCTAAAATTGTAATTTCTTCTAAAGACGTCACTTCTGCTCTCTCTGAGCTTAACACTAAGAAGGCGTACGGTCCTGATGGTATCCTCCTGTGGTTCTCAAAACTTGTGCTTCCGAGCTTGCACCCTGCCTTGGTAAACTATTTCGTCTGTCTTTCTACTTCAACCTTCCCTTCTTGCTGGAAACGTGCGCTCATTCAGCCTGTGCCGAAGAAGGGGGACCCTCTCAGCCCTCTAACTATCGTCCTATTTTTTTAACCTCCGTTCTTTCTAAAGTTTTCGAATCTATCCTTAACAGGAAGATTTGGAAACATCTCAATTCTTCTAATCTTATCTCAGATCGCCAGTATGGCTTTCGAAATAAACGCTCTACTGGTGATCTTCTTTCCCTTCTCTCTGACTCTTGGTCCTCCGCTCTTCGGCATTTCGGTGAATCTTTTGCTGTAGCGCTGGACATATCGAAAGCTTTCGATAGAGTCTGGCACAAAGCTTTGATTTCCAAACTTCCCTCTTTCGGAATCTATCCTTCTCTCTGTGACCTTCTCTCTGATTTCCTTTCCGGTCGTTCTATAGCAGCTGTTGTAGACGGCCACCGTTCATCCTATAAATCTATTAATAGTGGTGTTCCTCAAGGATCTGTCCTATCCCCAACACTTTTTCTGTTTTTTATTAATGACCTTCTCTCTATTACTTCATCTCCTATCCACTCCTATGCTGATGACTCCACCCTTCATTACTCTTTTCATTTTGAAAGACGCCCCTCCCAGCAACAGTTAATAGAGGCAAGGAGGGTGGCCTTGGAGCAACTAACCTCTGATCTATCTCTATTTCAAATTGGGGCAAGAGAAAACATGGTCGTTTTCAATGCCTCAAAAACTCAATTCCTCCATCTCTCTACTCGACACAATCTTCCACACAACTACGATATCTTCTTCGAAAACACGCAACTCAAACCTTCATCTCTCCTTAATATTCTCGGTGTTTCTTTTTCTCGTGATCTTTCTTGGAAAGATCACATTACCTCTCTTTCTAAACAAGCTTCTAAGAGGTTGGGTGTTCTGAGGCGCCTTCAGTATTTCTTCACACCACCCCAGTTGCTTGCTCTGTATAGGGGTGTTGTTCGCCCCTGTATGGAGTATGCGTCACACATCTGGGGTGGTTCCACACACACAGCTCTCCTGAAAAGGTGGAGTCTAGAGCTTTTCGCCTTATCAATTCTCCTGCTCTCACTAATTCTCTCCAATCTCTTTCTGCCCGTCGAAATGTTGCGTCACTCTCTCTATACTATCGCTATTACAATGGACACTGCTCTTCTGAACTCTCTCGTCGCATACCTCCTCCATTAAGAAGGGCTCGTGCGACTCGTCTTTCTACACAGTCTCATCCTTTCTCTGTCCAACTCTCCTGACCCCAGACTTAACCTCTATGCTCAATCTTACATTTACTCTACTGGTAAAGTCTGGAACACACTTCCTTCATCTATTTTCCCAACTACCTATGACTTAAGCACCTTTAAACGCCGTGTATCAGGTCATGTCGGCCTTTAATTTGACCATGTTTCCGACTTTCCTCCCAACTCTGGTGGAACAATGGTAGGCCTCTGGCCTTTGCCCACCAGAGGAGAATATATATATATATATATATATATATATATATATATATATATATATATATATATATATATATATATATATATATATATATATATATATATATATATATATATATATATATATATATATATATATATATTAGCAAAATATTTGCTTAATCCGCAAATTCATATTGATTACGAACAGTTATATAAAATTTGTGGATTAAGCAAATATTTTGCTTATATATATATATATATATATATATATATATATATATATATATATATATATATATATATATAATATATATATATATATATATATATATATATATATATTATGGTGGGCAAAGCCCAGAAGCTTAGTAGTTTCCATAAGAGTTAGAAAAATGCTGGATTACTGATCAAATTAAATTAAAGGTCGACGTGCCCCAATACACGGCGTTTGAAGGCGTGCAACTCAAATGAAGTTGGTAAAGAGAGTGTGTTCCAGGCATTACCAGTAGAGTGAGTGCATTGAGCATAGGGGTTAAGTCTGAGTTCAGAGAGTTGGGCAGAGAAAGGATTAGACTGCGTAGAAAGGCGTGTTGCACAGGCCTTTTTTAATGAAGGAGAAATGAGAAAAGAAATATCCAAAAAAACAGTGTCCGTTATAATAGCGATAGTATAGAGAGTGATATAACATTTCGATGAATAGAAAGAGAGTGGAGTGAGTTAGTGAGAGAAAAACAGCTGATAAAATGAAAAAGCTCTAGAATCTACATTAATAAGGAGATTTGTGTGAACGGAATCACCCAGATGTGTGAGGCGTGCTCCATACAGAAACAAATAACACCCCAATAAATAGCAAGCAACTGGGGTGGCGCGAAAAGTTTTTGAAGGCGTTCTAGATCAATCAACCTCTTAGAAGCTTGTTTACAAAGAGAAATAATGGGATCCTTTCAAGGAAGATACGAGAAAAAGAAACACCAAGAATATTTAGAATAGATAAAGCTCTGAGTTGAATATTTTCGAAGAAGTCAAAGTTGTATGGAGGATTATGACGAGTAGAAAGAGAAAGAGACTAAACTTTTGTCGCACTGAAAACACCATCGTTTTCCCTGTCCTAAATAAAAGTGCAAGAAAGATCTAAGGTTAACATTAACTAATTGCTGTTTAGTAGGACATCTTTGAAACTAAAAAGAATTATGAAGATGGTAATTGACGGCATAAGACTGGATAGGGATTGAAATAATAGGGAGAATTAATTAAAAACAGAAAAAGTTGAGGATAAGACATTACTATATATAGGCTAAAAGGATGAACGGTGGAATCCTACAAGAGCTGCTGTTGAACGATCGGAGAGGAAAAAGGATAATTTCCGAAAGAGGAAAGTTTTGAGATTAAAGCTCTGTGTTAAACTTTATCGAAGACCCTCGATATGTCTAGTGCGCCAGCAAAAGATTCATCTAAATATCGAATAACATAAGACCAAGAATCAGAAAGAAGAGAAAGAAGTTTGCCAGTAGAGCGTTTCTTACGAAAGACATACTGGCGATCAAAAATAAGATTTAAAGGATTGAGATGTTTCCAAATATTTCTGTTAAGTATAGATTCAAAAACTTAAGATAGAACAAAGGCTTAAAAATTGGACTACAGATACAGGATTGAGAGAGGTTCTCCTTCTTCAGTATAAGTCGAATGAGTTTACGTTTCTATCAAGAATAAGGAAGAAGTTGAAAGGCCTAAAAGAAATAGTCTGCAAAAGCATATTGAAAACTTAGAATCACAAGTTTTGACAAGCGCAGGGGGGATACCATCATTACCGACATTATGTCTTCTTAGTAAACTAAGGGAGTAGAAATAATGCATTTAGGAGAAATTACAATGGTAAGTCTAAATGAATCGGAGCGTGTATAGGAATGACTTCAGAATTGTCTAAGATGGTATGAAGGCAAAGGTTTGAGCGAAGAGTTCAGCTTAGTAATAGGCAAGAAACAAGTCGGAATAAACAAGAGTAATGAAAAAGGAAGAAGCAAAGTTAGAGATGACATTTTAGCAAAATGCCAGAAACGACGTGAGGAAGAGGAACCAGAAAGATTATTGAATTTTCTAACGATAAAAAGTTTTTATCGTTACTGAAAATAGATTTTGGACTATTCCGGGATGTAATATAAGTTGTACGAGTTTTTGGAGTTAGAAGATGAAGGTAATTCCTGAAAGCAATATCCTTTAAGAAGAAGAGATAAACCAAGGTGTGCTAAGTTTGATAGAAAGGAAAAAAATATGGACTGTACTCTTCTATGCCAGAGAGAATCACCATCGGTTTGTGGTAAGTGTACTCCGAGGGACCCCTCTGACGGAAACAGTAATCATTCCATGGGAAATCACCGCAAGTGAGACCAATTGGCAGCACCGACGTGTCAGAAACGCCTCCTCGCCGAAGGCAGTTAGCGTTCTTGACAGACGATAAATTCAACTTACCCCTGTCAGAGAAGAATCCTTACGAATACCTTCTGATAAGCTCAACCTTTCAACTCTGGTAACCCCTAGTAAAAAGGACAAATGTAAATTTAATTCATCCATATCAAAGAACGGTTTTTCAACTCTAGTGAAACCTGGTAAAAAGAACAAATGATAAATTCAGCTAATCCATATCAGAGAAGTGTCCTTGGGAACAAATTCTAATAAGCTTAACTTTTACGCTATGGTGACCCCTTCTAAAAAGGACAAATGGTAAATTCAACTCACCCATATCAGAGAAGAATTCTTGGGAACTTCAGATAAGCTCAAAGAATAAAAGAATAATTGATTTCCAAATAACGAAACTTTTCCATATTTAACATCATGATTTATTTTATGAACTGCAAAGACTTTCTCTTTATTTTGAAGTCTTTTGTAAATCTGAAAATGAAAATAATGATATAAAATCAAAATCTAAATTATAATTTTCTTCAAATTAAAAAGGAAAATAGATGAGATGATTATATTTTTGAGTTTTTTTTTTCCTCTTATTTGTAATAAAAAAAAAATTATCACGATTAATTAATAAATAAATAAATAATATGAATTCATAGTGAAGAACAAGGTATGTATACACACACACACACACACACACACACACACACACATATATATATATATATATTAGGGTTGGCCGACGCACCGGGTGCGGTGCGGTGCGGTGCGTGGTGCGGTCATTTTGGTGCGGTGCGGTGCGGTGCGCAACACATTTTCAGCAACACGGTGCGGTGCGGTGTGGTGCGAAAGAAAAAATAAAAGTGCGGTGCGGTGCGGTGCGCAAAGGAAAATTAATGGTGCGGTGCGGTGCGGTGCGTGGTGCGGCCTCTGGTGCGCACCGCACCGAAGTTGATGTATCCTGCGATAATCATCTGTTCGTCGAATTTTATATATATATATATATATATATATATATATATATATATATATATATATATATATATATATATATATATATATATATATATATATATATATATATATATATATATATATATATATATATATATATATATATATATATATATATAAAATTGAAATTGTTCATATTTTCAAGGTATCCTGACAGAAGAGTTAAAGTTACTATCTTTATTCCAACCTTCCTCACTTCCTCTCGAAATTTCCTTGACAGAAAAATGAAATAGACTGTAAAAAGACGTGTCTCACTAACCTGTCTCATTGAAGGAGGTATGCGACAGTAGAGTTCAAAAGAGCAGTGCTTGTTGAAATGAGCGATAGTATCGAAAGTAGCAGAAATTTGACGTGCGCAAAGAGATTGGAGAGAATTAGTGTGAATGAACTGATAAGACGAAAAGACTTAGGCTCCATCCTTTCAAGAGCATCATGAGTGGGACCATCCCAGAAGTGTGAAACGTACTCCATAAAGTGAAAACAAGACATGTGTGAAAAGTAAAAAAAAATCGAAGGAGCCCCAGAACATTAAACATCTTGGAAGCTTGTTTTTATAGAAAAGTATTGTAATCCTTTAAAGAAAGATTACGAGAAAAAGAAATAGGAAGAATATTTAAGGACAGACGAAAGTTTGAATGGCGATGTCAGAATTGCATTGAATGTTGTATCGAGTAGAAAGATGGAGGATCAGAGTTTTGGTGATTGAAAATTCCCCATGTTTTCTCTCCCCTCAGCGAAAAAGACCAGAGGATGACTACTCCAGGGTCACTCTCATAGCGTTAATTAATTGCTGTTGAGTATATATATATATATATATATATATATATATATATATATATATATATATATATATATATATATATATATATATATATATATATATATATATATATATATATATATATATATATACTTTTTATAAAAATTATAAATTATAAATTATATATAAAAATTTTTTTTTTCAGAACAGTCACTCCCATTATATAAGGGTCGTACCCACCATGTATAGAGTACTGTTTTCTCATTTGAGAGGTGGTTGTGGGAGGGAGGCGTGGCTCTAGCTCTGCCTGTCTTTTGGATAAGGTAGAGTCTAAGGCGAAAAAACTAATAAACTCTCCCCTACTTTCAAACTCCCTTTATCCACTGATTTGCCACGTGACTTTGGGACATAATCTCTTTTCCATAGGTCTTAAATTGGCAGGTGCTCGAGGTAACTGACCTATCCCTTTACACTAACATTGCGTTGCTCTCGCAGCGCGAGAAGTGGCATGCATTAACATCAATATTTGAATATTGCAAACTCTTTTCTTGTCATTTTTCATGTTCATATATTTACTTTAATTTACTTTCTTATACTTACTCCCATTATATAAGGGTCTTAATGTATAGGGTCTTATTTGGGAGGCGGATGTTTTTTTTATTTCGCCTCTGGTGGACAAAGGCCAGAGGCCTTCTAAAATTCCACCAGAGTTAGGGGAAAAGTCGAGAACCTGGTCAAATTAAAGGTCGACGTGACCTGATACACGGCGTTTGAAGGTGTATAAGTCATAGGAAGTTGATAAAATAGATGAAGGAAGCGTGTCCCAGACTTTACCAGTAAAGTATATGTAAGATTGAGCATAGCGGTTAAGTCTGGGGTCAGAGAGCTGGACAGAGAAAGGATGAGACTGTGTAGAAAAACGAGTCGCACGAACTCTTCTCAATGGAGGAGGTATGCGACGAGAGAGTTCAGAAGAGCAGTGTCCATTGTAATAGCGATAGTATAAAGCGAGTGACAGGACAATTCGACGGGAAGAAAGAGATTGGAGAAAGTTAGTGAGAGCAGGAGAGTTGATAAGACGAAAAGCCCTAGACTCCACGTTTTCCAGAGGAGCTGTATGAGTGGAACCACCCCAGATGTGTGAGGTTTACTTCATACAGGGGCGAACAACACCCATATACAGAGCAAGCAACTGGGGTGGACTAAAGAAATGTTGTAGGCGCCTCAGAACATCCAACCTCTTAAAAGCTTGTTTAGGAAGAGAAATAATGTGATCTTTCTAAGAAAGATCACGAGAAAAAGAAGCACCAAGAATATTAAGGAGAGATGAAGGTTTGAGTTGAGTGTTTTCGAAGAAGATATCATAGTTGTGTGGAAGATTGTGTCGGGTAGATAGATGGAGGAATTGAGTTTTTGAGGCATTGAAAACGACAATCTTTTCTCTGCCTCAATTTGAAATGCGAGATAGATCAGTGGTTAGTTGCTCCAAGGCCATCTTCCTTGCTTCTATTAACTGTTGTTGGGAGGGGCGCCTTTCAAATGAAAAGAGTAATGAAGGGTGGAGTCATCGGCATAGGAGTGGATAGGAGATGAAGTAATAGAGAGGTCATTAATGAAAAGCAGAAAAAGTGTTGAGGATAGAACAGATCCTTGATTAACAAAACTATTAATAGATTTATATGATGAACGGTGGCCGTCTACAACTGCTGCTACAGAACGATCAGAGAGAAGGTCACAGAGAGAAGGATAGATTACGAAAGAGGGAAGTTTGCAAATCAAAGCTTTGTGCCAAACTCTATCGAAAGCTTTCGATATGTCCAGCGCGACAGCAAAAGATTCACCGAAATGCCGAAGAGCGGAGGACCAAGAGTCAGAGAGAAGGGAGGGAAAGGAGATCACCAGTAGAGCGTTTCTTACGAAAGCCATTCTGGCGATCGGAGATAATAATTAGAAGAATTGAAATGTTTCCAAATCTTCCTGTTAAGGATAGATTCGAAAACTTTAGAAAGAACTGAGGTTAAAGAAATAGGACGATAGTTAGAGGGTTGAGAGGGGTTCCTCTTCTTCGGCACAGGCTGAGCGCACGTTTCCAGCAAGAAAGGAAGGTTGAAGTAGAAAGACATACGAAAAAGTTTACCAAGACAGGGTGCAAGCTTGGAAGTACAAGTTTTGAGAACCACAGGAGGGATACTATCAGGGCCGTACGCCTTCAATTAGTGTTACACTCAGAGAGAGAAGAAGTGACGTCTTTAGAAGAAATTATAATTTTAGGCATAAATGAGTTGGAGGGGGTTGAAGTAGTAGGAACAGCTCCGGAATCGTCTAAGATTGAATTAGGAGCAAAAGTTTGAGCGAAGACTTCAGCTTAAGAGGAAGGCAAAACAGTTACTGTACCGTCAGAAGATACTAGAGGAGGGAAAGAGGAAGAAGCA
>SEYY01001191.1:25857-43357 GCA_009176605.1 Armadillidium nasatum
TATGTGGAAGATTGTGTCGAGTGGAGAGATGGAGGAACTGAGTGTTTGAGGTATTAAAACAACCATGTTTTCTCTGCCCTAATTTGAAATTCGGGAAAAATCAGATGTTAGTTGCTCCAAGGCTACCCTTCTCGAGTCTAATAACTGATGTTGGTATGAACGTCTTTCAAATTGAAAGGACTAATGAAGTGTGGAGTCATCATCATGGGAGTGAATAGGAGATGAAGAAATAGAAAGATCATTAATGAAAAGTAGAAAAAGTGTTGGGGATTGGACAAAACCCTGAGGAACAAAACTGTTAATAGGTTTAAAGGAAGAACGATGTCCGTCTACAACAGCAGCTATAGAACGACTGGAAAGGAAATTAGAGAGAAGATCACAGAGGGAAGGATAGATACCGAAATAGAGGAGTTTGGAAATCAAAGCTTTGGGCCAGACCCAATCGAAGGCTTTCGATATGTCTAGCGCCACAGCAAAGGATTCACCGAAATGCCGAAGAGCGGAGGACCAAGAGTCAGAAAGAAGGGAAAGAAGATCAATAGTAGAGCGTTTCTTACGAAACCCATACTGGCGATCAGAGATAAGATTTAAAGAATTGAGATGTTTCCAAATATTCGAAAACTTTAGAGAGAACGGAGGTCAAAGAAATAGGACGGTAGTTTGGGGGTTGAGAGGGGTCCCCCTTCTACGGCACAGGCTGAAAGAGCGCACGTTTCCAGCAAGAAGGAAGGTAGAAGTAGAAAGGCAAAGGCGAAATAGTTTACTAAGGCAGGTTACAAAGTCGGAAGCACAAGTTTTGAGAACCGCAGGAGGAATACCATCAGGACCGTACGCCTTCTTAGTATTAAGCTCAGATAGAGCAGAAATAACGTTTTTAGAAGAAATTATAATTTTAGGCATAAATGAGTTGGAGGGGGTTGGAGGAGGAATAGCTCCGGAATTGTCTAACGTAAAGTTAGAGGCAAAAGTTTAAGCGAAGAGTTCAGCTTTAGAAGAAGGTAAAACAGCAGTTGTGCCGTCGGAAGATACTAGAAGAGGGAAAGAGGAAGAAGCAAAGTTAGAGTTGACATTTTTTGCAAAATGGCAGAAAGAGAGCGAGGAAGAGGAACCAGAAAGATTATTGCATTTTTTTACGAAGAAAAGAGTTTTTGGTCTTACAAAGTATAAATTTTGCATGATTCCGGAATGAAATATAAGTTGCGTGAGGTTCTGGAGTTTGAAGGTGACGGTAATCTCTGAAGGCAGCATCCCTGCGGCGAACAGCGTGAGGACAAGTAGAGTTAAACCAAGGTTTGTTGGGTTTAGTAGAAGGGAAAGAAAATGGAATGTACGCCTCCATGCCAGAAAGAATCACCTCGGTTATTCGTTCAGCACACTCCGAGAGACCCCTCCCACGGGAGCAATAATTATTCCACGGAAAATTAAAGAAGTCTTACCGCAAGTCCGACCAACTTGCTGCACCAAAATGCCATAAACGTTTGATTTCAACAGAAAGGGGTCTTTCTTTCGGAAGACTTGAAGAGATAGAAGAGGATACAGATATAAGAAGATGATCGGAGGAACCCAGAGGAGGAAAGAGCTTAACAGTATAAGGAGAAGGATTAGAAGTTAGAAAATAAGGTCTAGAATGTTGGGTTCATCTCCAAGACGATCAGGGATACGAGTAGGGAGCTGCACTAACTGGTCAAGGTCGTTTTGGATAGCGAAATGGAAGACACGTTCACCAGCTGTATCATGAGAACTAGATGAAAGCCATTGGCGGTGGTGAACATTGAAATTACCTAATATGATGATTTCCGAGAAAAGAGAAGAAGATAGAATGTGCTCTATTTTGGAGTTTAGATAGTCAAAGAATTTAGGACAGTCAGTAGAATTAGGAGATAAATAAGCTGAACAAATGAATTTAGTGGTAGAATGGGAAGAGAGCCTAAGCCACAAGTAGAAAATTCGGGAGACTCCAAATTAGAGGCACGAGAACAAACAATATCGTTTCGCACGTATGCGCAACATCCGCCTTTGGCTGAAAATTGAGGATAGAGACAGTAGGAGGAAACAGAATAGGGTTTGCTATCAGAACGCTCAAACATCTGAATTTCGATCAAGAATAAGAAGTGAGGTCTAGAAGAAGAGAGGTGATGTTCAACAAAGTGGAAATTGAAATGAAGACCGCGAATGTTGCAGAAATTAATGAAAAAAATAGACCGTGCATCCGGAACAGCCGGCGGCAAATTCCTGGTGGCACCAACCCCATCACCGGAGGCCACCAACTCCCAAGTGGTGATGGAGGAAGGGGTGGATGAGGGGCTATCTTTGGAATCCGCCCCTCTTGGATTCTCCGAACCTACCAAAGTCGAAGTCATAATTAATTATTTAGTTTTTGTTAAGGGATGTATGAATGAAATAGTGTTTATTGTGTGTAAAAGGAGAGCTTACTCCGTGTAGAAGGAAGTGTACATGAGCGCAAAAAAAGGAGCGTACCATTGGGAACCAGGATGAGATGGGAAGTGCCCTTAACATCCCGTATACCCAATGGGGGTAATCTCAACGCCTAGGGAGCGCTACATCCCTCCCCCTTATATATATATATATATATATATATATATATATATATATATATATATATATATATATATATATATATATATATATATATATATATATATATATATATATATATATATATATATATATAGCCTTCATCTCTGGGGGCTAAGCCCTCTAAATCTTTTCCAGAAATCCGCCTTTGGGTAGACCCTCATCGTATCTTCGTGATATACTAAATTTAGCTTCTAATTATATGTCGGTGAGGACATTGTTCGCTTGCGTTTTCTGGACGCACTTCCTTCTACTATTCGCCCTCTTTTAGCTGCTCAAACGTCCCTTTCATTGGAACGTTAGGCACGCTCGCTAATGAACTTGGTCTACTTTCGGTGACTTTCCAAGAAAGATCACGAGAAAAAGAAACACCAGAATATTAAGGAGAGATGAAGGTTTGAGTTATGTGTTTTCGAAGAAGATACCATAGTTGTGTGGAAGATTGTGTTGAGTAGAGAGAAGAAGGAAATGAGTTTTTGAGGCATTGAAAATGACCATGTTTTCTCTGTCCCAATTTGAAATGTGAGATAGACCAGAGGTTAGCTACTCCAAAGCTACCCTCCTTGCTTCTATTAACTGTTGTTGGGAGGGGCGCCTTTCAAATTGAAAAGAGTAATGAAGGGTGGAGTCATCAGCATAGGAGTGGATAGGTGATGAAATAATAGAGAGAAAGTCATTAATGAAAAGCAGAAAAGATAGAGGAGAAGGATAGAACAGATCCTTGAAGAGCACCACTATTAACAGATTTATAGGAAACGGTGGCCGTCTACATCAGCTGCCATAGAACGACCAGAAAGGAAATCAGAGAGAAGGCCACAGAGAGAAGGATAGATTCCGAAAGAGGGAAGTTTGGAAATCAAAGCTTTGTGCCAGACTCTATCGAAAGGTTTCGATATGTCCAGCGCGACAGCAGAAGATGCACCGAAATGCCGAAGAGCGGAGGACCAAGAGTCAGAGAGAAGGGAAAAAAGATCACCAGTACAGTGTTTCTTACGAAATCCATACTGGTGATCAGAGATAAGATCAGAAGAACTGAGATGTTTCCAAATCTTCCTGTTAAGGATAGATTCGAAAACTTTAGAAAGAACGGAGGTTTAAGAAATTGAATTGGACGGAAGTTAGAGGGTTGAGATGGGTCTCCCATCTTCGGCACAGGCTGAATAAGCGCACGTTTCCAGCAAGAAGGGAAGGTTGAAGTAGAAAGACATAGTTTACCAAGGCAGGGTGCAAGCTCGGAAGTACAAGTTTTGAGAACCACAGGGGAGATACTATCAGGACCGTAAGCCTTCTTAGTATTAAGCTCAGAGAGAGCAGAAAAGACGTCTTTAGAAGAAATTATAATATTAGGCATAAATGAGTTGGAGGGGGTTGAAGGAGTAGGAACAGCTCCGGAATCGTCTAAGGTTGAATTAAAGGCAAAAGTCTGAGAAAAGCTTTAGAGGAAGGCAAAACGGTAGTTGAACTGTCAGAAGATACTAGAGGAGGGAAAGAGAAAGAAGCAAAGTTAGAGTTGCCTTTTTTTGCAAAATGCCAGAAAGGGCGAGAGGAAGATGAACCAGAAATATTATTGCATTTGCGACGGAGAAAAGAGTTTTTGGTATCTCGAAGAATAGATTTTGCACGATTTCGATATGAAATATAAGTTGTGTGAGTTTCTGGAGTTTGAAGACGACGGTAATCCTTGAATGAAGCATCCCTGTGGCGGATAGCACGAGAATAAGCAGAGTTAAACCAAGGTTTGTTAGGTTTAGTAGACGGGAAAGAATATGGAATGTACGCCTCCAGGCCAGAGACAATCACCTCGTTTATGTGCTCTGCACACTCAGAGGGACCCCTCCACGGAAACAGTAATCATTCCATTGAAAATCAGAAAAGTACGACCGCAAGTCAGACCAGTTAGTGGCACCAAAATGCCAGAAACGTCTCCTCGCCGAAGACGGGGGCCGTTCTTGCGGAAGACTTGAAGAGACTGGACAAGATACAGAGATAAGAAGATGATCGGATGAACCCAGAGGAGGAAAGAGTTTAGCAGTATAAGGAGAAGGATTAGAAATTAGAAAAAGGTCTTGAATGTTGGGTTCATCACCAAGACGGTCAGGGATACGGGTAGGGAGTTGCACCAACAGCTCAAGGTTGTTCTGGATAGAAAATTGGAAGGCGAGTTCACCAGCTGGATCATGAGAACTAGATGAAAGCCGTTGGCGGTGGTGAACATTGAAATCACCTAAAATGATGATTTCGGAGAAAGGGGAAGAAGAAAGAATGTGTTCTATTTTGGAGTTAAGATAGTCGAAGAATTTTGGAGAGTCTGTAGTTAGGAGATAAGTAGACAGAACAAATTAATTTAGTTGTAGAGTTGCAAGAAAGTTTAAGCCATAAAGTGGAGATTCAAAAGACTCCAAATTAGAGACACGAGAACAGACAACATCATTACGCACATATGCGCAACATCCGGCTTTGGCTGAAAATTGAGGATAGAGTAAGTAGGAGGAAACAGAGTAGGATTTGCTGTCAGAACACTCAGACACCTGAGTTTCAGTTAAGAACAGGAGATGAGGTCTAGAAGAAGAGAGGTGGTGTTCGACAAAGTGGAGATTAGAAAAAAGACCGCGAATGTTGCAGAAATTAATGAATAAAAAAGACCGTGCACCAGGGCAAGTCGGCAACAAGGTCTTGATGGCGCCAACCCCATCACGGGAGGCCACCAACTCCCAAGTGGTGATGGGGAAGCAGTGGATGAGGGGCTATATATGGAATCCGCCCATCTTGGATTCTCCGTGGCAGATTTATATTTCGCCATTTTTTGTTTATTTAATAGGTAATGTAAGTGTAAGCGCTCGGAAATTTGTAGGACACATGTAAAGAAGGAGGAAAGTTGTGGGAGCATAGGCACTCCAAAAAGTGAGTCAAGGGCACACTAGAGATCCTCTGAGAAGATGAAACCCGAAAAGGAACGAACCAAAGGGCAATGGAGTGAAACGGAATGGTCTATCCTACCCTATCACCCCGTGTGTTAAGCCCAGTGGGTGGTACTTTCATCGCTTTGGACTGCTGTACGTCCTCCCTATATATATATATATATATATATATATATATATATATATATATATATATATATATATATATATATATATATATATATATATATATATATATATAATTATTAACTTTCTGCCATCGTTCACCAAAATGAGTAAAGATGTTTATAAAAATAAATAATTTAAAAAATAATAAAATAAAGGATAATTAAAATACATTATAAAAATATAATTTTTATTGCAATGATTATAGTATTAACGCGTGCCTCCAATTATTCAAAAGGTAACAACAATATTTGTGCTATAAAAGATAAAATATGTTAACTATTATTTATATTAATTAATAACATCAAAACCAAATGAAATGGAAGATAATTCTTTTATTATATATATATATATATATATATATATATATATATATATATATATATATATATATATATATATATATATATATATATATATATATATATATATATATATATATATATATATATATATTAGTGATGGATCGGATGTCATATTTTCCAATTTGCGGATGCGGATGCGGATGCGGATGTTGAATTTTGGAGAAGTGCGGATGCGGATGCGGATGCGGATGCGGATGTTGAATTTTCGAAAGTGCGGATGCGGATGCGGATGCGGATGTTGAATTTTCGAAAGTGCGGATGCGGATGCGGATGCGGATGTTTGAATTTTCGAAAATGCGGATGCGGATGCGGATGCGGATGCGGATGCGGATGCGGATGCGGATGTAATTTTGATGAGGATGCGGATGTTAATTTTATGCGGATGCGGATGCGGATGATATATATATATATATATATATATATATATATATATATATATATATATATATATATATATATATATATATATATATATATATATATATATATATATATATATATATATATATATATATATATATATATATATATATATATTTCACTATCACCTTTCCCACTTTCGTGAGGTGGTGCCCGCCACAATTCCCTTACAAACATAACTATTCTTACCTTTCAACGCTTTCACCACCTCCCTCCATCTCTGTCTCCACAAATCTTCTACCCTCGTCTAAACTCAAATTCCTTCCATCAAAATCACTCTCACTCCATCCATCCATCTCCACTTCGGCCTTCCCCTCCCCCTACCCTTCCCCTATCTACATCGGATCTACGTACCTTGCCAACCATTCTGTTCTCTTTCATTCTTCACATATGTCCAAACCATTTTAGCACATCCTCCTCCTCTCTATCAATTACACCCTTCTTCCATTTACACATCTCCCTTATTCTTTCATTTCTAATCCTATCAATCCTTCTCAATTTATATATCGCTCTCAAATCTTTCATCTCAAAGACATTGAAACTTTTTCTCGACCGAGCACTTATCGTCTATGTTTCACACACATACAATACAGAAGGTGAACACATACATTCAAACATTCTTATCTTTATTTCTTTCGAAATTTTTCCTTTCTTCCATACTTTTCTTAGGCCCCCCAATACTTTCATTCCTTCTACCACTCTGTTCTTTATTCCTTTTTCCGTCCCACCCTTACCTTCCACCCAACATTACTAGATATTTGAATTCATTCACCTCCTCAAGTTTCCATTCTCACACTTCTACAAACCAATTCCTCCCTCCACATTTCCTCATCCCCACCTCCAATCCTCATAACTTTATTCTTCGCTGGATTGAATTTCAATCTCGTGTTTGCACATTTCCCTTCAAACTCTCTCACAAGTATTCTCATCTTTTCTCCAGATTCTGCCACCAACACATGCCGCATCATCTGCAAAAAGTAAAACATTCACTTCACATTCACCCTCCATATTTCTCAACGTAATACTCTTCCCTTCTCTCTCCATTTTTCTAAGTAAACCATTCATCAATAGATTAAATAACATGGAGATATTACAAACCCCTGTCTCAATCCCACTCCTATGCTAAACCAATCCGATAGTTCTCTCTTCACCCTCACTCTTGATCTACAATTCGCATATATATATATATATATATATATATATATATATATATATATATATATATATATATATATATATATATATATATATATATATATATATATATATATATATATATATATATATATATATATTAGTGATGGATCGGATGTCATATTTTCTAATTTGCGGATGCGGATGCGGATGCGGATGTGAATTTTTGAAAGTGCGGATGCGGATGCGGATGCGGATGTTGAATTTTCCAAAATGAGGATGCGGATGCGGATGCGGATGTTGAATTTTGTGCGGATGTTCCGCATCCGCGCATGCGGATGCGGATGCGGATGCCATCACTAATATATATATATATATATATATACTAGGGTTATGAAACAAAGAATAAACTGACTAAAAAATTCTAGTTTCATTTGAACTCGTCTAGAATTTACTTAAGGCTACACTAAAAAAAAATAACTGGAGAGCGTCACGAGCTCTCAATGCGTGTGGACGTGTTTCACTCGCTCTGAACTCGTGATGGCCTAAAGGGCAGTATTTTGTCTGCCTGGAAGGACGGCATATGCCCATGTTGATGAGGTCCGCTCTCCAAAATAAAATATATATATATATATATATATATATATATATATATATATATATATATATATATATATATATATATATATATATATATATATATATAAAATTTAGAAGTATTTGTAGTTTAATACTTGAATAAACTCTGAGTATATTATGTATAATTTTAATAATTATTTACTACTACTACTACTACTATTAATAATAATAGATTTAATGTTTGGGAACAAGAAAAATTATTTTATTTATAAACTATTCAGTAACTAATGTATTAGCGAAAGGCAACATTTATTCAAATAGAATGTTTCTGACCTGATTGCTCTAATTTTTATCAACTTGTTGCAGTTACATACTAATCATAACATCGTTTATCTTTGTTATTATAAAATTATGCCAATCATTGTGTGTTCAATTAAAATATTAATTTTGAATTTCTTTGGAGTGTGTGCTTTCTCTTTTTCATCATTTTCTTACTCTGTGAATATGAAGTATTGTATAGTAATTAATTTTCTACATGGTATTTTAGTTTTCACTCTTATAAACTATTGCATGTTTTCTTTTATAAGACTCGATCAAAAGTATTTTAAAATATATCATAAAAATTGAATCTTGTTCTTCAGAAAAGTCTTATCTTCTCCAGTCCCTGAGGGTATTAATGCCAATATTAGTTTATATTAAGAATTAAGATTCACCTCCAATATACTATTCGATATTCTCTCAGGTTTAGAGAACAAGTTCAAATAAGGTAAGGCCTTAACTTTTTCAATTTATGAAACTGCCTATGCTACTTTTCTTGGAAACAAGGCTTCTTATCTTCTTCCACTTCCACTCATATTTTCTTCTATTTTGTCCTCCAAGAGCCTAATTTTTAATTTTCACAGCCATAATTTTTCCCAAGAAGCCATTTGAACTAAAATTTCCCCACACTTTATCTTAAATTAAAATCATTCATGCTTCTATTCTCTTTTAATAATAATTAACCAATACTCTTCCCGTGAAAATGTTCATATACTCATTTCATATGGTGCTTCAGGCTAGAAACCTAAGTATCTAAATCTTTTAACTTTTTTTTCAACAAACTTCACAACATTGCCTGCATGTTGCATTTATAAATTTCATATTACTATTAACTTGTAAAATTTTTAACTCTATTGTATTTTTATTTCACTTTGCGCACAAACGAAAACAAAATATCAAAATATCCTTAATTCAATTTTGTTTAAAATTTCAGTTAAGGCACACACTTTTTTAATATATAATTTAAAACCAATGAAATTAAAAAAGAATTTAAATATAAAGTAGAAAAATTACTCATAAAAAAAATAACAAAAAATATTATAAATTGAATAAAGATTCTTTCCAATTTCAATCGTAAAGCTTGAAGTGGATTAATGAAAAAAAAAAAATGAATTTCTCTCAATAATGATCTTCATTTCTTCGAATCCCGTGTATCATTAGTGTAATGATGTAATCACTTTACATAAAATTTGATATTTGTGTTTGTGATTTTATTTGTTTATTTCAAATCAGTTTTAATCACGCTGATTTTTAAAATGCTAATTAATATTCCTCCATCATGTACACTTTTTCAGTAATTCAATAATGTAACTACAGGTAAAAATAGTAATATGAAAAATATTGCTATAATACAAATAAAAATATATATATATATATATATATATATATATATATATATATATATATATATATATATATATATATATATATATATATATATATATATATTATTTATTAATTAATGTTTCTCCAGTATTAATTTTTTTCATGATGTAATAAACAATAATTGGGAATATTTAGTCTATTAGTATGAACTGATATAAACAAAAAAAAAAAAAAATAAGTTAGCAATCATCTGAAAACTTAATGCTTACTGAAGTTTCCATGTCGTGACCACTTTGCAGTTTTGTTCCTGTGAAGAAAGTACTCATGGACGTGTAGGAAAAGTTCTCACAAATTTTGGTGTCTACACTCAACGGTAAGATGCAACAGAGTTATTAAGAAGCTTGCTACATTTTATATTTTTACAACTTTCGTTGAGTTGAGACGTTGTTAAATGTTTAAGAAAAAAGAAATATATTTTGTAGTACCAAATTTGTTGAAAGAGACCAAAAATCAAGTGATGAATGTTGCTTGTGCATCATTGAGGTTGATAGACATACTGCATAATTAAGTAAATAAATATAACAATAACATAACCTATCTCTTTTCCCAGATTTGGAATACATTGGAACAGAAATTGATGTAGATTTAACAGAAGTTGAAGGTAATATTCATTACTCTGAACCAGAAAAAAACTCCCAAATTGTAAATACAGGAAGAAGTCAATTGTTTTGTGAGATATGAACCTACATTACCTAAGGAAGTAGTCGAAACTTCTATACACAATAGGAAGAAACTTTTGATTAATGTCAAGTCTAAAATCTACAAGTGGTGAGTGTTTGGAGGTTCCAAAAATTATATGCTTACATTATGAGCAGCAGCTAGTATACACAAAAACTTTTTATTTTTATTTTTATTTTGCGTAAATGACACAAACACTGAGAGCTAAAAAACCTGACCTCAATGAAATCTGTTGGCTTAATCAAAAAATTTTGCTTCAACCATTGATTGAATACTCAATAGAGTTACTACCCCCTTTACACATAAAGCTGGGTTTGATAGAAAGCTTTATTGTCAGTTGGACTTTGCTTCAAGCATCCTTCTGAGAAGTTCGCAAATATCATTTCCATTTATAAAAAAAAATAAATCTGGAATAAGGGTGAACATAATTGAAAAATAGGTCAGTCGTAAATAACTTTTGGGAATAACAAGAGCCTAAGTTATCAATCTCTAGTTGAAACCATATTGCAAAATTTCATAAAATCTTAATCCAACATTAGTCCAAATATACAATTTTTATATAAATATTTCGAGCATTTCACAGAAAACTCTGTTAAAAAAGCTAAAAAAACTCAAAAATAGTTCAAGAAAGTCGAAGATGAAGTTTTGGTAAAAGTAAAAATTCTTTTCAAAGTAAGTACATTCATTAAATATCAGTGAATATGTATTGGACATTTTAATTTAATTTATATACCTACCATTTATGTCAAGTTACATGGTACTTTCACGTAAATATATTAATTTATGCATCATAAATAGCGGAAGACGGCAAATAAACAAAACTTTGTCAGTCATTTGTACAAACAATTTAAATGATGGAGAGAAACAGTATGAAGTTTTTGTTTTTTTGATTAGCTCTTGAAAATACTTCGGGATACCCAAAACAATATCAATTATCGTTCACTTCTTCTCATAAATCCGGGCGGTATATTCAAATATCCAATATTTTCCGCAGTAAAAGATATTACCCTGTAAATATTTAACATGGAACAAGATTTTACTTTTTTTGAAGTTAGATTAAAATTTTTAAATACTCTATTATTAAACAACAATTAGTTCGATTTGATAACAATAATGACAATAACTTGTTAAACCAAATTTGTTTTTTTAAAGGATACTTTTCCTTTACTAAAATGAATTGTAACAAAAGGTATACTAATACTAATACTAAATAATAATAATAATAATAATAATATTATTATTATTATAAAAATTTTTTTTTTTTTTTTTTTTTTTTATTTATATATATATATATATTATATATATATATATTATATATATATATATATATATATATATATATATATATTATATATATATATATATATATATATATATATATATATATATAGGGATTTATATTGTGGCAAAAAGCACTATAAGGGCGTTCTTGACCATTTTTGACACTAAGTAAATTCTACATGTAAATATTTTAAAGATATATTTATAACATTTTAAATATTGAAAAGTTAGATTATATATATATATTATATATATATATATATATATATATATATATATATATATATATATATATATATATATATATATATATATATATATATATATATATATATATATATATATATAAATACTGTATATTTGAGAATTTGCTCTTTTGTACAATAAGTTTAAAAGGGAAGCCATTATAGAAATATTTAACTCCGACAAATAGAAATGGAAAACAAATTTAAAGGATTTTTTAAACATTAAAAAATTTGATTTTATTAGTGAATATTTAATGAAATAATTTTAATTGAAACTTTGAGTAAAAATATTATTACTTTATGTATTTAACTTTTATAATTTGCCAGAAAGACCTAAAAACTACAATGTTTATAATCAATATACATAAACAGAAGATTCTGTCAAGAAAAAAGGAGAAAATTCTTAATGTTTAGAATTCTTTTTAAAGCGTCTAAAGTTTAGAATTCTTTTAAAGAGTCTAAAGTTTAGACTCTTTTTAAGCGTCTAAAGTTTAGACTTTTTTAAAGCGTCTAAAGTTTAGACTCTTTTAAAGCGTCTAAAATTTAGAATTCTTTAAAAGCATCTAAAGGTTAAACGCTTTTAAAGCGTCTAAAATTTAGACTCTTTTAAAGCGTCTAAAGTTTAGACTATTTTTAAAGCGTCTAAAGTTTAGAATTCTTTAAAAGCATCTAAAGTTTAGACGCTTTTAAAGCGTCTAAAATTTAGACTATTTTAAAGCGTCTAAAGTTTAGACTATTTTTAAAGCGTCTAAAGTTTAGAATTCTTTTAAAAGAACTCTTAATAAGAAATCTTTCCGATCTGTGAGATCTGAAAGAATAATAAGACAAATAAATAACTTATGAACGAGATCTTCTACCTATCTAGTTATCTATTAATCTATCAATCCATATATATATATATATATATATATATATATATATATATATATATATATATAATATATATATATATATATATATATATATATATATATATATATATATATATATATATATATATATATATATATATATATATATATATATATATATATATATATATATATATATATATATATATATATATATATATATATATATATATATATATATATATATATTATTCTATCTGTGTTTACAGAAGACTGTATTTAAAAAGCTCTAAATATACTGCACTTAAAAACGTTGCATATTATTTCAAGTACAGTGCATATTCCTGATAGGTTTAATATACTGCCAGATTTACAGTAATGATATTAACATTTTCTATCCCTTCTTGGGTTTATATCTAGTTAAAAAGAACATTTTATTATATTTACAAAGATTTTAAAAGAACTTCTTTCTTAATATCTTCTTATTTCAAAGATGATCAAAAATAATTCCTCTTTCTAATTAATTGTACTATATGATATTTTTTAACAAGTGCATTTTCAAATAATAGTATTTCTTTCTTTCTCTCTCTCTCTCTCTCTCTCTATATATATATATATATATATATATATATATATATATATATATATATATATATATATATATATATATATATAATATATATATATATATATATATATATATATATATATATATATATATTAGGGGTGGCCGGATAGCCGAATAACGGATACCCGGCAGGATCTTTGAGCTGTAGTTCCATCTTTCTGAAACAACAAACTGCGTCCCTCAAGCAGAGGATATTCGAGTTGTGACCTTAAAATGTTTTTTAGCATATGAATGTAAAGGACAGACGTTACAGTAACAGAAAGACTAACATCTTCTAAGAAATCAAGACTCATGATGCTGACATCCGAAATGACGCTCTACATAGTAACTCGGTCGGAGTGCAACAGTCTTTCGTATAGTAAGCGAGGTTTGTCATCAGACCAGTAGCGAAACTTTTGTTTGCATGCTTACACAGCCACTCGAGTAGTAATAGAGAATCTTTCTGAACATGTTGAAGAATATTCTCTCATAACTCCTGCAGCCAAACTAGTTTGTCGCTTTTGCATTCTTGCACAACAATCATCTTAAACAGATAGAAGTGGAGATCTGTCTTTAAGATTCTACTTACTGTTTTTCGAGAAATCAGTAAGCTAATGCAAGCTTTCGTGCAAAGCGTCTCTGAGGCTGCACAACAGATCGGCTAAGTGATTCAATATTTTCAGGCGTACGAGCTCTTCTGTGTCGACCAAGTGATTTTCTCACTGAATGGGCCTGGTGCCTTGAAATTCTAAATCCACTGCAGGATGATTTTCTGATCTAAAAAGTTTTAGTTCCTTGGAATATAGAAACATCTTTAAAGGGCTCTCATCGTTTCGATCACTGAACAGTTGTATGTGAAAAACACTTCGACAGAAAACGTACAGCGAGCACCCGACCAAGCGATGTTGGTGACTAATGGCTTGAACTACCAAATACCTTCACACTTTACCATATTAGGGTGCAACTACTGTCAGTGCAACAGGTTTTCGAAATGCGAACTTTTAATAGGTCATATATATATATATATATATATATATATATATATATATATATATATATATATATATATATATATATATATATATATATATATATATATATATATATATATATATATATATATACTGCAAAAATTGTCCTAACGAATAGTTGGGACAAGTGCCAATAATGTCACAACAAATTTTTTCAGTTATTTTCTTATTAGAAAATAAATCGGTGAAGCGACTTTCTTATGCTTAACATGTCTTTTTTTCTATTGAAAAGTGTACTGTGACAATTTTGCCATTTGTCCCAACGATTCGTTAGGACAATTTGTGCTATATATATATATATAATATATATATATATATATATATATATTATATATATATATATATATATATATATATATATATATATTAGAAAAAAAGTTCACATCTCACGGGCACTGCCCTATTCGAGGAGAGGAACTTTTCAAGGTAGTATATACCTAGGATCCCTAAGTGGGATCGAACTGGCGCCCTCAAGCAAGTGATTCAATCACCCTACCGTTTGAGCCACGGTAGACTATATATATATATATATATATATATATATATATATATATATATATATATATATATATATATATATATATATATATATATATATATATATATATATATATATATATATATCCCCAACTCTTTTTCTCCTTTTTATTAATGACCTTTACATTATTTCACCTACCAACTTCATTATGCAAGGAGGTTAACACACAACTCAAACCTTCATCTGTCCTCAATATTCTTGGTTTTTTTTTCTCGTGATCTTTCTTGGAAGATCACATTGCTTCTCTTTCTAAACAAACTTCTAAAAGGTTAAATGTTCTGAGGCTACATAGACATTTCTTCACTTCACCCCAATTGCTTGTTTTTTTAAATATAGATGTTGTTCGTCCATGTTATGAAGCTCGACTCACATATCTAGAAAAGTTCCATTGAAACAGTTCTCCTTGGAAAGGTAGAGTCTAGGGCCTTTCGTCTTCTAAACTCTTTCTCTGCGATCTCTTTCGGCACTTCAAACAGTTGTGTCACTTTCTCTACATTATCGCTATAACAACGGACTCTGCTCTTCTGAACTCTCCAGTCGCAAACCTACTTGGAGGAGAACTAGTGCGACACGCCCTTTAACACAGTCCCATCCTTTCTCTGTCCGACTCTCTGACCCCAGACGTAACAGCTATGCTCAATCTTACATGTACTCTACTTGTAACGTCTGGAATACAATTCCTTTATCTATTTTCCTAACTTCCTTTGACTTGCACACATTCAAACGCAGTGTATCGGGACATGTCACCCTTTAATCGACAATGATTAAAATATTCCCCGACTTAAGTAGAAACTGGAAGGTCTCATACCTTTACGCACCATATATATATATATATATATATATATATATATATATATATATATATATATATATATATATATATATATATAATATATATATATATATATATATATATATATATATGTGCGTGTGTGTGTGTGTGTGTTTATGTTTGTTTGTGTGTGTGCGTGTGTGGAAAAAGTTAATTCCATGTTTGTAATGTAAATATATTAATAAATTTTTGAATGTATATCTACATTTATTCTTTACTGTTACATAGACTAGAATTGAAAAAAACAAAAAACAAAGTAAATAGAATAGAGTATACAAAGATATTGAATACCTTAATAAAATGGAAATTTTTGTTCTTATAATTAAGAATTTTATTTTTGCACGATATTCGGCCGGATAGGCTTGATAACCGGATCGTAACCGAATATCCGGCTCATCCCTAATATATATATATATATATATATATATAATATATATATATATATATATATATATATATATATATATATATATATATATATATATATATATATATATATATATATATATATATATATATATATATATATATTATTGGATCCGATTATTTAAGACTCATCGAGATTTTTTATTTGACATAGGTAAAACAACATGAGAAGATTAGTTGAATTTTTAATAATCTATTGGATGGAAACCAAGAGGAAGGGTAATTAATGGAAGAGGATGAGGTGATTGAGAAAGTTAGATACTTCTAAAAGAAGAGTAAAGAGAATGTCGATCAAAAAAACATAAGAAAGAGAGACTCAGGGATAGATTGCCTCAATAAATATTAATGATAGAAGAGAGTTTGTATAAAGCTGAAAGATTAACTTGACCGAGGAAATATTTTCAAGGAAGGAGCACTGAAATACTAGAGAGAAGAAATAATAAACCCAATATTTAAGGAGGGAGATTCGGTAAGTAGTGACAACTATCCAAGGATATGGTAAATAACAGTATATAAATAAAGGCTTGATTTATTTTAATGAGAATTACACCGAAAGTGGAAAATCGGAAGAGTAGCGGCATTATGTTTGATCCGAAAGTTCTAAAGAAGGTAATATAGCTTGTTAAAATATCCTTAAATTTTTTTGGATGTGATGATGGTGGAAGTGGAATTGTCGCAGAGATTTGAGATGAAAAGAGGATTGAGACAGGTAGATGTGTTGTCATCACTGTTGTTTAACATAGTTTTGTAATTTATTCTTGAAGAATTTATTTCTCCAAGGAATAAATTTATAAAGGTGTCATTATTAAACAAAATAGTACAATGGTGGAAAATGTAGATAATATATATTTGATGGCAATACCAAAAGCTGACTTACTGGAAAATTAGGACATCAGTGGATGTAATAGAACTGCAGGTGAATATGCTGAAAAAGTATATAAGAACGAAGAGAATAGGTGGGAGAAATGAGGGATATATATTTTGAAGGATACGTTAAAAAGGGGAAACAGATTTCTTCCCCAGGGACATAGCTGGGTAGCAAAGAGATTCGGTGAGAGAGGTAAAGGAGATGGAGGCAGATTTTGAGTGGAAAGTTATCAATTTCAGGACTTGGACTCAGAAAACTGAGAA
>SEYY01001191.1:55857-60857 GCA_009176605.1 Armadillidium nasatum
AATGAAGTTTACGAATGAAGAAAGTTGAAAGAAAAGTTATTAAAAAACAGTTACGGAAAATTTTTCAGAAAGCGATCTATCAAATCCTGTTTTGGCATGTAATAAATTTATATATTTGTTCATTTTATGTGCTACAAGAAACGTGTTTTGGATTTCATATAAGAATATAAAACTTGGCTCAAAACGTAAGCTGGATGAAATACATTATGAGAAGCACAACGGAAAAGCAAAACTAGACAAAAAAATTTCACTATTAATTACAAATATGAATCATATTACATTGCAAACCATTTTTTTGGACTCCTGCTCCCCCAAAACTTAGTGGCGATTCGGCTCCACCCAAAACTTTAGCAGTGTTCAGGCTCTGATTCCATCAAAACACCTTAAGGCTCCATGACTATGGCTTCGCAAATCCTGCTTTCCAGTTGCTTTATAACAGCGACTGTTGATGGCCTCAGTCAACCCCTTAAACCTATTAATACGGTAATCTATTATAAATGTTAATCATATTTTTCCAGTTATAAATAACCTTTTATGTTGACTTCACGACTTATTCAGTATTTTTAAATGATTTTACTTTGATTTCATTTTGAAAAGGATCAAGTACATTAGGAAAGAACAAATACATGTGAAGGTGGAGGCCTTGATCAACCGGCATTTGAATTTTTTCTATCTCTCTAAATGTTTTTCAACGTCTCAAGCCCCAATCCCTCCATTACTCCATTGGTAGGAACCACTTACACGGCAATAATATCCATGAAAATATATAACTCAAATCTTGTTTTAAATATTGTTGTATCACTTTCTTTTTACAATAGGCAATACGATGGACAAAGCTTTTCTGCAGTCTTTATAGTTAGTTTATTTCCTTTTCTTTGAGGAAAACTAACGTGACTCATACTTTTACCTATTTTTGCCCATTATTTTTCCAACTTTTTGATCCTACACTAATCCTCTATCAATACTTTTTCAAAAATCAAATACATATGGAGCCCTATAATCTTCCTTTGACTTAAATTTAGTTTCCAATACTATGTAACAATACATTTCAATGTTTGAGCAGACTGGTATCCCTAATTAATGCTCTTTCACTAGTGACTGTCGTGCAGCTTTTGATAAAATTTTCACTGATACTTATATATATATATATATATATATATATATATATATATATATATATATATATATATATATATATATATATATATATATATATATATATATATATATCATTGAAAAGATCTTTGAAAATGAAGGACAAAGACACAAGCTCTTTCTGGGGATCGAACCGGCGCCTCTTCGCACGAAAAATTGGAGTCCACAGCATTATCCATTAGACTATCACGGTGACGCAAAAAAGTCACATCAAATCAAGCCTTTGAGCGAGTGGATTCCCATCAGACCAATATCATCACCATGTGAACATTTCTTTCCACGATCTTTGTGATTTATTTTTAAGTAAATTAAAATTGCTAGATGCTCGTAATATAATAGATGTAAAGGATTGAAAAGATCTATGAAAATAGAAGATAAAGAAACACGATCTCTTTCTCTTTCGGGGGTTCGAACCGGCGTTCCATCACGTTATCTACTAGACCAGCGATTCCCAAAGAGTGCGGTACCGCCCCCTATGGATGATGAAAAGATATGGGGGGGGGGGCGTGATGTGAGAGGTTGTCATTAGGAGCAGTTAATAAGTAACTTTCTGTTTACTATAACAGAGTTTCGTAAGCGGCCGTCTTTAGCTTTATAAATGTGACACAATTTTAATCGGTCGCGCATGTGAGAAAATGCTTAACATTTTTGTCACAATCTACGATTAAAGGAAAGATATAAGCGGTATAATATATATATATATATATATATATATATATATATATATATATATATATATATATATATATATATATATATATATATATATATAATATATATATATATACTGTACCAAAATAAAAAAAAATGTGCGTGAGGAGGAGGTGGGCGCCAAGAATACTCTTGGAAGCTAAGGGGGAGCCATCTTGAAAAAGTTTCGGAACTACTGTACTAAACCATTTTCAAAAACCTTTCCAAATCTTTACATCTTCATTAGATTTCGAGCATTTTGCAATATTAATTTATTTAAAAATAAATTACAAAGATAGTGGAATTACATGTTTACATGGTGATAATGCTGTGACTGGAACCCATTCGCTTAAAAGCTAGATTTTAATAGTTCGAAAGGACGTCGGATCAACCTCATAGAGAGCTTGTTTGTTATCCATTTTCATAGATCTTTTCAATCCTGTACATTTATTATTTTGCGAGCATCTAGCAATATTAATTTATATATATATATATATATATATATATATATATATATATATATATATATATATATATATATATATATATATATATATATATATATATATATATATATATATCATTCAGCATTCTTAACGATCTGGAGCAGTTGATTAGGGAACCTACACACATTCCAGATCGTCCTAACCAATTCATGAATACACTTGATTTATGTTTCACCACTATTCTTTCTAGATATAAATACACCATTTCCCTCCTATTGGTAACATTGACCATAATCTTATAGCTCTTATAATGATTTCTCTCCAACAGCTACACCATGCCCTTAACGTACTTTCTGGCACCTTAATCGGGCTATCAGTTAGAAAATGATCTTTTTTTTGCTACCTACCTTCATCTCGGGGGACGCTTCTGTCTCTGCTGAAAAGGAAAGGGCCGTGATCCTTGATGGGATGGACAGATTCATTCCATTTTCAACTAAATCTTTTTCTCCTCAAAATCTATGGTTCGATGGCAACTGTTCTCTTGTCTTTCGGGAGAGAGACAATGCTTATCGTGAATGGAAAAACTCTCCTTCTCCTATCACTCTTGCTACTTTTCATTCAGCTCGGAATCGTTGCAGGGATGTTCTTCGACGGACTAAGCGTACTTTCATAAAAAGAAAGTGCGCTCTCCTCCATGGCTTTCCTACTCATAAAAATTTCTGGTCTCTTGTCAAAAATATCTCTAATAACTTCTGTAAATCTGTCTTTCCTCCTTTTATTCGCTCTGATGGTTCTGTTGCTAATACTCCTACTTAAAAGGCTAATTTCTTCGGCCTCCTTTTCTCATCTAATTCCACCCTGCTCGATTCTGGCATATCTCCTCCTACTCCTTCTCCCCTCAGGTGTCCCATGTCTCTACCTATAATTACTCATGATCGGATGCATGGGGTCCTGAAATTTATGAACATCAGAAAGGCAAGTGGCCAGTGTTCTAACTATCGACCTATTGATTTCACTTGTGTTCTGTCTCCTTGAAACTCTCCTCAACTCTCATTTTCTGGATCATTTGGAGTCTCATTCTCTTCTCTCAAATCACCAGTATGGCTTTCGACGCTCGAGGACAACTGGTGACATATTATCCCATCGTACTGATCTATGGGCTTCTGCCCATTGGGATTTCGGAGAGTCTTGTGCGGTGGCGCTTGACGTATTCAAGGTTTTGACCGGGTATGGCATGCGTCGCTGCTCTCCAAGCTCCCTTCCTTTGGATTTCCTCCTTCCCTTTGTTTACTCTTTGTCTAGTTTTCTCTCAAATCGTTCTATTTCTGCACTTGTAGATGGAGCGACCTCTTCTTCTTTCTCTGTCAACTGTGGTGTTCCTCAGGGTACTATTTTATCTCCAACTTTATTCTTACTTTTCATTAACGATCTTCTCAACTGCACTTATGATAATGACTCAACTCTACATTCTTCTACTCATTTCAAATCTGCTCCTTCTTCTGCTTCTAGAATTGCTTCTCGTCTTCAACTTTCCGATTCTATTCTTGCCGATCTGGATGGGATTTCCCGGTGGGGTCATAGCAACCTTATGAAATTCAATTCTTTAAAAACTCCACTTCTTCACATCTCCCTCTCAAAAACAATTCCCAACTTTCCTATCCTCTTCGACGGCTCTCCTGTCTGTAAATGACATTAATATTCTTAGTCTAAACATAAACAATAAACTATCTTGGAAACCTCATATCACAATGGTTGCTAAAGCGGCCTCTAAGAATCTGGGAGTTCTGTTCAGGTTGCGAGAATTTTTTCTTCTGAGAAGAAAAAATTCTCGCAACCTGAACAGAACTCCCAGATTTTTAGAGGCCGCTTTAGCAACCATTGTTATATGAGGTTTCCAAGATAGTTTATTGTTTATATATGTTAGTTATCCAGTTTTAATTTCTTATTTATTTTTTTTTGTTTTGTTTTTGAGCGAGTGTGTGTGCTTAAAAGTTTTCACTGTTTTAAGTTTTTTTGTCATTCTCTAGTTTTAATTTCTATTTCTGTGTCTTGTTTTAAGTGTTTTTAAATTTGTGAAGTGTTTTTGTTTTAGCACATATGATCGTGTACTGTGAAAAATTTTAGCATATTGAAACTTTTTTTTTACTAGACGCAGCAGTATCAAGATAAGTACTAATTATATTTTTAGTGTTTATTTTAAACATTTATTTCCTAATTTATTTGTTTGTTTGTTTGTATGATTATATATTTATTGTTCGTTTAATGTTATTGATATTGTTATTGTTATTATTTTTATTATTATGATTATTATTATTATTATTATTATATATTATTATTATTATTATTATTATTATTATTATTATTATTATCATTATTATTATTACTATTTCTTTTGGCTGCTTGATATGCTTTTTATTTTGTTTTAACACCCCGTTTTGTTTCTTTTACTGCTTGTATATGAACTTCGTGTGCTTGCGAGTGAGTGTGTGTGTGTGATTGTGCGTGAGTGCGGGTGAGTGTTTTGTGTGCTCTTCGAATGACGAGATTGAGAGGGCGTGTGGGTGGATGCAGACGGGGGCTTTCTATTGACTTTGCCAACGTCCGTGGCCTTCGCTCTAATATCAATCTGTGGAATATCACCTCTCTTATTCTCATCCTAACCTTTTGCTTCTGTCTGAGACCCAGTTGGACAGGGATTCTTTCTCTAAC